>JAABOM020075622.1:0-34393 GCA_011800125.2 Solanum clarkiae | reverse complement strand
ATATGTACTGGAGACTTTTGTGATCTGTAAAAATATCAACATGAACACCGTACAAATAATGCTTCCAAATTTTTAAAGCATGGATCACTGCAGCTAACTCCAAATCATGGGAGGGTAATTCTGCTCGCGCTTCTTGAGCTGCCGGGAAGCATAGGCGATCACTTTGTTGTGCTGCATTAAGACACACCCCAAACCCACACGGGAAGCATCACAATAAGCCACGTATCCATCTAGACCTTTAGGAAAGGTCAGAACTGGAGCTGTAGTCAATTTTTCCTTCAATATCTGAAAGTTGCGCTCACAGGCTTCGGACCACTGGAACTTTGCCCCTTTATGCATTAGCTTTGTCAAAGGCACTAGCATTGAAGCAAATTTCTCTACAAATCTCCTGTAATAACCAGATAACCCCAGAAAGCTACGTACCTCCGTCGGCATTGTGGGGCTAGGCCAACTCTTTACGGCCTCAATTTTCTGGGAATCCACCCGGACGCCTTTTGCTCCTATAACATGGCCCAAATGCTAAAGAAGAAAGACAAAACTCGCATTTCGAGAATTTTGCATATAACTTTTGGTGATGAAGAATGCCAAGGACGGTTCTCAGGTGATCCTCCACAGATCGAGAATATACTAGGATGTCGTCATTGAACACAATCATGAACACATCCAAGAATGGTTTAAACACTCGATTCATAAGGTCCATAAACACCGCTGGAGAATTTGTTAGCCCGAAGGACATAACTTTAAATTCATAATGTCCTTAGTGAGTTCTGAATGTTGTTTTAAGAATATCTTCTTCCCGAACCCGCACTTGGTGATACCGTGATCGCAGGTCTACCTTTGAGAAATACCTAGCTCCTTGCAACTGGTCAAACAGATCATCAATCCTGGGGAGGGAGTATTTATTCTTAACGGTTACCTTGTTCAGCTATCGGTAGTCAACACACATCCGCAATGACCTATCCTTCTTCCTCACGAAGAGTACCGGAGCTCCCCAGGGAGAGGTGCTAGGCTGAATAATGCCTTTCTATAACAAATCTTTGAGCTTCTCCTTCAATTCCTTTAACTCGGCTGGCACCATTCTGTATGGAGGGATCGAGATAGGCTAAGTGCCGGGCAATAAATCTATACCAAACTCCACTTCTCGCTCAGGAGGAAGACCGAGAAGTTCATCCAGAAATACGTCCGAAAATTCACTAACTACGGGAATGGACTGGAGAGCCGGAGGCTCGGCATTCACATCATGTACCCGAACCAGGTGATAAAGACACCCTTTTCTGATCATCCTGCTGGCATTGAGGTACGAAATAAACTTACCCCTCAGCGTTGCAATATTACCCGACCATACAAGAACTGGTTCTCCTGGAAACTGGAATTGAACTAACTTCTTTTGAAAATCAACCTTAGCGTAGCAAGAAGCTAGCCAATCCATGCCCATAATTACATCAAAATCCATCATATCTAACTTTGTCAAATCAGCCAGGGTATAGAGGTCAAGAACAGATACGGGCAGTTTTATAAACTCTATTAACTATAATAGATTCACCTATTGGTGTCACAACCTCACAAGGCTCTGTTGGTTCAGGATCTATATCAATTGCGCATGCAACCAACGGGGATATGTATGACAAAGTGAAAACAAAGTCAATCAACACATACATAGCCCGAGAATAAATAAATAATGTACCTGTGATAACATTAGGCGATGCCTCTTGGTCCGGTCAGCTAGCTAGGGCATAAATGCGGTTAGCAGGACCGCTCGAACTGGAACTCCACCGCGACCTCTGCCGCGACCTGCTGCCGCTGGGGTACCTCACCCCGTAGGGCTCATAGCCTACTGAAGCAGAAGAAGAAGAAGCAGCTCCGAATTCTCTAGAAGTCTGGCTGGATCCTTCTTCCCTAACTCTATGAGGACAATCCCGCATTACATTAGGTCCGAGGCAAACAACCTCAGAATCCATGATCGCCGCTTCCCACTTCCAAGTAGAAATTTCAATATCTTGAGTCAAACCATCGATTCTTTGGTGTTCAACTATTGCTTGTTGACAATTAGGCATTCACATACAAACTTGGCTATATCCTTCTTCATACAATGTGACACCCTAGTACCTCTAAGTAGATCTTGGGTGAACGAAATAATAACAGTTATGGGCTTTACTCATGGTCACCCTCCTAAGATAACACTCTTTCGGAACATATAACCGACCTTGATACAAAAGCACACCATTTCCCCCTTGGGAGGAAACCTCTATCTTATTCTTTTCGCAACCAACCTCTTCAATCTAACCAATGACAATTCTAGATCATGCTTAGCCTTAACATTAACAACCACAGAAGTTTCGGCCCCATTTTAAGATTGTAACCACCATTATTAGAGTCGACAAACCTAACACCCAATCTATCCAAATGATACATATCTTTTCCCAACTATTTCTTCCATTACTAAACAAGAGCAACACTTTCCATAGCTAGCCTACTGAGAGCATCAGCTACAACACTTTCATTGTTGAGATGATATTGTACGCTCATGTCATAGTCCCTAAGGAGCTCCAACCATCTCCTTTGCCTCAAGTTAGGATCCCTTTGGGTGAATACATATTTCAACCTCTTGTGATCTATGAAACCTTCAATCGTTACCAGCCAACCCAAGAAAACTTCATATATTTGAAAGAGCGAGCTTGTCAAAGAATACACATTCGTCACCAACTCCTTTTGACTTCATCTATAAGATCAACTACGACATCTTTCTTTCCTAGATTGCACTAGGGGCTTAAAGTACCTCTACTTAATCGGTAGGGAAGAATGGAGACAGAAAATCTTATGACACATTCCATAGCACAATAAGAATCATGAAAAAGTGAAACATTTCCTAAATTGCCTTATAGCCTCCTACTAATAGATGTGGTGCGCTTCACACCCATGAATAAGAGTCTACTTAACGCAACATATTGGACTACGAGGACCATTTATAAACCTAGTATTCTAATACTATTTTGTCACAATCCAGACCTTGGGTCTAGGAGTGACATGGCGAATGGGAATCCGAGAGTCCCCAAACAAGCCTCAAGGTATCCAAATTCACATCATCGATTTGGAAACGTATTCAAATAGTTAGCACATGGATCTAAGGATAGGAAAGTAGGACTCATGCTATGGTGATGTCATAGGGAAAGGGAGTAACATAAATTCACATAAAACATAGCACATAAAGGCTAAGGGGCAGGTGAGTATGACTCACTCTATAGGGGCAATTTGGGACTTAGGATCTTACTCATTTCCATATCAAAATATACATACTTATCACAGTTCTCATAGTCAATCCATAATAGGCATATCCAATGGATAACCATAATTATAAACTCCAAATACAACACATAGCACATAACCATACAACAGTCTACAAGGCGTCCAACAATGCCTCTAGTCATAGGATGGGATGAAGACCAAGACATGTCACAGGCTCACTCTCAAAGTAAAAATAACATAAGTAAAAGCAACATAAGGTAGAGGAATGGTGATGTGTCCTTGGAAGATAGGACTCACCGCAATAAGCAAAACTTGAGATCCAAGCAAAAGTCTTACGGTGGATGATCCTAGTCATCGGTCTCTACATGGTGAGATCATATAGGCAAAAGTATGTGTTAGTATATTTAAATATACTAACTATGCGAGATAAAATGCATGTAACTTGCAAAAACTTGCTTACAATGTTAGACAGCAACAATACATAATATAAAAAATGATATATATAGCAAGGGATGTAGTATAAAAAGATGCTATGAAATTCAGGTTGCATGAAATAAAATTGATGATCATACATAGTTGGGATGTAACCTCAACCAACATGAATAATACCAAGCAAGCTATTTGAAATGACCTCAAAAAGTACCCGAAAATGTGCCTCGAAAGTATTTGAAATTGTAATTTTTTCATATATCTCAAAATTCGTGTATGATATCAAAAATGCGATTTTATATTCTTATTCAGGAGGAAAAATTGAGTGGGTTATGGGTCTAACCTAAATTTTAGAGCAACCGTATCAAAATCCGAAATAACCAAGTGAGTAATTTCCAATAAGCTAGCGCGCCCCTGGCACGTCGGTGTATTTTTGTCCAGTTTTATTAGTTCAGTCTAATGCTTTTGGTTCTTAGGACTAAGCATTCACATACGTGAAAGTACCTATACTTAGACATATTTCACTTTCATATCATACAAGACATTCCTCAATACTCTCTCAAACACTTAGACAAATATTTCACTCAATTCAAGTGTCCCAAACTCACTTCTAGATCTGAAGAAATTCATTCAAGTTTGAAGAACTGATTCAATGAAAGTTCAAGCCCATTTATGTAATTTAAGGCCATCATGGCTTTCCTACATCAAGCTAAGTTCAAAGAAATTTCTGTTGGCTAAGTTTTGCACAAGTAATGGTAGGAGAGTCAATTTTAAAGGGGAATATCTCTTAGAACATAAAGAAATTGGTTTCCTATGACCTACCAAATCAAAGATCTTTGAATTAAATTTCCAACACACTTTGTTTTACCTTATTTAGAGTTTTAATGAAGAAGTTATGCCCATTTTTGTAGAACTTGTATGTCTAGGGGTATCTATGGTTTTTTGGCAAATTCTACCTCGTTAATGGCATTCTATAAATTTAGCCATTTATATTGGTATTTTGGGAATTCCTATGCTATCTTAACACCATCTAAAGACGTAACCCTATCCCTAAAGATTAAATTCATTCCTCCGATTGGAATACACTCTCAAATTCTCTCAAGAGCTTCCATCAAAACCCCAATACAAATTCAAGAAAACTCAAGAAGTAGCTTTGGATTCCAAGACCCACTTCCAGACATCAAGTCTTTCACAACTCAATTTCATGATATTCAAGATCTAAGAGATGTGGGTTTCGTTCATGGGTACCTTTCACCTATAAAGCCCAATATTCCATTTCTATGGAAATTACATTTTTCCATGTTGTGTTGCTTAAGGGTATTATTCATCAGAGATTTTGATCATATACATTGGGATTTTATGAAAGTTTGGTTGAACATACATGATTACTCATTTTTAAGTTTATACCATGAGATGATTTACCTATTATGATTATGTATGTTTTAAGGTCTAGAAACGTGATCTCTCTTTGGATTTGATGAGGGGTTTCAATGTATTTTGCAAGATAATATTACCAAGTATTGGTAGACTATTTTACACCAAGTTTTCTTGCATGATTTCACTCATGAATTTCATGGTTTAATACTAGCATTACACACTCACCAAGTATTTGATGAAATGTCCGGTTATGATTCTTGAGTTGTTTAAGGCCTAATGCTTGGCATATGAGATATATGACTTTATGATGATGAAAGTATATTGTATATATGTTAATTTCTTGACGAAATTCTATAGTGTTGTGAGATAACCAAGCCTAGCTCGGGCGGTTGTAGGCTCAGGTAAGTACATCGAGGGATTAGTTCCTTAGTTGCCTAGTACGGGGGTAGTAGGCCCGTATGACCACATTGAAGGGTTGGTACCTTGGTTTTCTATTACAGGGGGTAGTAGGCCCTTATAACCATTTTGAGGTGTTGGTACCTCATTAACCACATCGAGGGGTTTGTACCTTGGTTGCTTAGTAAGGGGCGTAGTAGGCCTGTATAACCATATTGAGGGGTTGGTACCTCATTAACCATATCGAGGGGTTTGTACCTTGGTTTCATATATTTATAGTCACTTGCTACACTTGTATTATATTTTATGTATGCATGATTTACTCTAAGCATCTTCCATGTATGTCATATTGCTATATGCTCATCTATTGCCTAATTATGCATTTTGATTATGTTGCCTATCTATTGTTGCATTGCACCTTACATACATAGTACATTCAAAGGTACTAATTCATCCTCTATGCCTATATGATATTACCATGTAGGAACCGAAGCTCCTATTGATTCTCCTCTTCATGGCTAGAGGGATTGTTCAAGTTAGCTTTTGGTGAGTCCTCAAGTCCGGGGAAAATATCTATCTTCTTTCATTCTTATGTTTAGACTATATCTTGTATATTTGGATTACCTAATGTTATTAGTATGAGGGTGATCCCAGTTTCTTGTCTTGCGCCCTGCTAGGTTCTATGTTTAGAGGTATAGTTGGACAAATACATAAGAATGTTATGATCTTGACTCTCTCTTTGAATCTCTTGATGTTTCATGAAATGAAGGTTTTCCCTTTGTCCCTATGCCTTTATTTCTACTAGATTATCGTTTTTAATTACTTCCATGACCAAGGATGTGTAATGATATGTTAAGAGGCTTGCTTGGGGTTCCTTCAGGTTCTCCATGCGCCGTGTCACATCTAGGCCCTAGTTTGGGTTGTGACACTATTACTTAGAGTCCCATTGAAATCCCCTTATTGGTAAAGAGGTGTTCTACTTGCTGAAGGTAAACTGTACTTCACCTTACAGAAAGTAATCCCATTTTCTATGAAACAACCTTTCTTATGGGAACTAATCCCAGTTCAATAGGATTTACACATAAAGCAGATCATGTCACATTATACTTTACCTTATGAGAACTAATCCGATTTTGTATAAAGCAACCTTTCTTATGGGAACTAATCCCATTCTAGATAGGATTCTCATAACCTATGTTAGGTACATAGTTCAAGGAAAGAGAGAGAACCCTCAATCCATCGATGCCAAGTCTTCATCCCACAAGAATACTTATAAAATACATATACGTGCTTTCAAAAAAGAGTAAGGCTTATCAAATCATGTCAATGCATTCTTAGGTTTAAAACCCAAACACCATTCATAATAGTTCATACTTAGGTTCAAATGCCAAATTATAGTTGATAGTCATAATACTTATGTATAGGAATAGCTCATTCAAACATACATAATAGTGCAAGCATCCATAATGCTCAATGAACTATAATCATAGATATATATGTGATAACATTCTTTTCATAATCATAATCTTGTCAAAATCAAATCATAAAACATAGTTGGATTTAACCAATTTCATAATTTCCATAAATTTCCTTAGCCATGAGATGCATATATTATGAATGAGATGAGAGTTACATAGGTAATTTAGATTCAATCTAAAATCATCAAAATAATATTAAATTTAAGCAAAATCATACACAAATCCATATCTAAATCACATAGTAAGTTACCCATGGATACATTAAGCTTAAAAAGGGACATGCATATTCATAACCTCATAAATCTAATGTAATTCATCATATAATAGTTTAAATCAACTTAAAATCATCAAATAAGTAATACCCCTACCTTGATTGAATTTAGTAATCAAAACAATTGAAAAACTAACTTTAAAATAAGTGAAATTCATAAAAAGTGCTAGAAAAGTTTTGGGTCTCCTTGGTTGAAAGGAACCAAAGATGAAACTCACATACCTTAGCTTATGAAGGAATTCCACGAAGAAATTTGATGAAGAATGAGTCATCTCTTGATTCCCAAATTAAAATCCCCACTAGAGTTCTTGAGGCACACTTGAGAGAATTTGATTTAACAACTAAGGGTTACTCTTGAATAAGGGTTTAGAATTAGTGTAAGAGAAGTTTAGGAGTGTAATTGGGGGTTTAAAGGTCTTAAAAATCCTTAAATATGCGCCAAAATATCAAAAGTACCTAAGTAAAACACCCCTTTAATTTTTATCCACAACTTGACATGGTTGGCTTTACGGGTTGTGCATCTCTTCACGGTCCATGAAGGCTTCCAATCTAGCCTAGATAGACTCTATGAATAATGGCATAACTTGTTGCTCCGAACCTGGAATGAGGTGAAACTAGATGCGTTTGAAAGCTAATTCAAAGAAACTTAATTTGACAGGTCGGGGGTCACTCATTTTGTGATATGTGATATGCTCATTTAAAGATGACCCTTCTATCAGTACTTGTGAAACCGTTAACCAATGGAATTCCTTTGAACTTGGCTTGAAGTAGGAGACCCATGATGGCCTTAAACAAGATAAATAAGCTTGAATTAAAGGCTTGAAAGTGAACTTAACTTGATCTTGAAGATTCCATACTTAGAAAGATTTGACTAATTCACTCCTATAGAAGGCCACACGGGTCGATAAGCTGCCCGTACCGCCTCCCATATAAAATATTCCACAATGAAGTTATGAGATGGTGATTGAATACTTAGAAAATCTTAGCCTGAAGCGTATACGGATCCACAGAGACCGTATCATTGGTTGTGTCACTTTACTTGGCTCCAAAACATGTGGGGTTTCAAGCCAAGGCCACCACACGCCCACCACATGGTCCGTGAGCTGTGCCACGGACCGTGAAAGGTCTATGTGTGATCTGCCTTAGTTTAAAACTCTACCGCTCAAGGGCTAAACATCCTTCATGAGGCCAAGGGTTACTTCATTGAGGCACACCCAGGTCGTATGACCTCATACGAGCCGTAGAGTTCCTATGGGGTATCACCTTATTCCAATACTTTTTTTGAACCATATTTCCATGCTCCAATGATGTCGTGCAATGTTCAGATCCTTATAATTTGACATGTAACTGCATTATTTACTTCTCATGGCATCCACTCCATCTCACATTGTTCTTTCTTTGATATTACTGTATCTATTGCTTGTGAACTTTGAATAATCTGAAACCATATACGATATTGATAGTCTACTATACTATTTTTCTTTGAGTATCAGTTGGATCTTTTGGGATATGATACTATGTGATGTTTGTGTATATATGTATGTGTTTTGTATATTGTATTGTGCTGGGACTTTTCTGAGTGCAAGTGTGTGGTTCAGCGATATGTCGTTGGGTGGATAGGAGCACTTTTGCTCTTCATTACTTTATTTTGGGTTAGTTTCATTTGCTGAGTACCTTGTTATTTGGTACTGTCCCTTGCTACAATTTTGTGGGTTGTGAGCCAGATCCTTCTTGCTAGCCTTCTTTGTTATAGGATCAACCATTGAGATCACTTGTGAGGTAACTACTTGTATATTCAACAGGCCTTCGAGGATTCTATTTTATGTTTTAAATTTATTTTAGGACTAGATATTGAGACCTGTATTATAATTGAGTATTCTATCATTAGATGTTTTTACTTGTGACACAAGTTCTGGGATGGTTGTAATTTTGTTTTCCTATGCTTATATTATATCAACTCCTTTATCTTCCACTATTGTTATTTTTTTTGGATTTCTCTGTGTTGGCCTAACTGGCCCTGGTAATTTAGGTGAGTGCCATTACACGTAGATTTTGGGTCGTGAAAAGTAAAGCTATGTTTTTGAGATTCATTACATTGATACCTTACTCCGTTAAAGAGAAGAGAAAAGTTAAAGCTGGGCTAAGTCAAGAAAATTTAAAGAAATATTTTAAAGTAATAATACTCTTAAAGTTATAAGCATATAAATAATATTTGGGAAGTAGTATTAAGTACCGATATGAGTAAAAGTAATAATAACTCATATTCATAAATTATGTAGCCGGTATAGGATAAAAACATACCAATATTGTACGACTCCTTAAATTCCATTGAGATGGGCCAATGTAGATATATCTGAAAGTTTAGCTGAGTCCCTTACCCTCGCAAGGTATTGGATGGCTCTAGCAATGTGGGCAAGAGTTGTATCATCATGATGCTGATAGTGATGTTTGCCGATTAGACAAACTATCCAAGCAAAAGTACATATTATTTCAGATACAGGCTGAGTTACATTTATTCATGTATTAAACTATATTTTACTTTATTTGCACTGCTTATGTTATCGAGTTATTTTCTGCGTTAAGTTATGTTTTGACCAGCATATCCTAAGTTTCTTGTTTTGGCCATTTTACATATTGTAAATTCAACAAGCTGATGCCCTTTGGAGCTGCATCATTTCATTATGCAGATTTAGGTACCCATCGTAGCAAACATTCAGTAAGAAGGCTTCCCAGTAGTAGTTGGTGAGATCTCTTTACTTTCAGAGGGTTCTAGTTAGCTAGTCCAGTTTATCTATTCGATAGTCAGGTAGCCATATATCTCATTAAGACTCTTATCTTCAGTATACTAGAGGCTTCATTGAAAGAGTTAGTAAGTCAGTTCAAGATATTTATTCAGATATTTTAAGCATTGTTACTATATGTAGCAAGAGATATTTTAAGATTTTGTATAAAGTATAATTGACATTCTCTAAGTTTTGTTAAATATTTTAACGGTTCACCTTATAAATCTTCTAAATGTATGTTAATGTTTTTAGTTTAGTGAGTAAGCCAAGCAAAAGGTTCATTTGGGGACCAACAATAGTTTTCGAGTGCCGATAACGTACAGGGTGTAGGCTCAGGACATGACAAATATAGTTTTCTAAGAAAGTAAAATAAAGTATGATTTAAATATGAAATGTAATTTATATAAGCATACTTTTATAAAAATAAAAAATTAGCATTGTAATGCTGGCATGGTAAAAGTCTTGAATTGTAGGAGACTGGAGCAAGTTTAGCTTTTGGTGCATCTATGGACGAGCCTATCTATGACCCATGGTTGGGTTTATGGGTCGTAAATAGGTCTCATGGATAGGAAAGGTACTTGGAAGGATTTGGAGAGTTGGGGGTCAATTTACGAAGAATATCTATGTCCCACGAAAGAAACCATGGGCCATAGACATGATGAACATGGACTAAAGGGTCAATTTTAAAGTTTCTGAAGTTGGAGGGAGTGTAACTAGGATGGAACATATATAGGTCATGGGTTTGTTGACGAGTCATAATGGGTTTCGTGGTCTAGGTTTTGAGATGATAAATTCTCCAAGTGTTAGGTATACCTATAGGGGGTGTTTACGACTTGTAAATGTAATGACATATCATAAAGGGAGGGTTCGGTTTTCAAGTTTTTAAGAATTGGAAGTGTAACAAGGATGCAACTCTATCTATGAGCTATAGTTTGATATATGACCTACAGATCTAGATCATGGTTTCCCTCGATAGTTAAATTAAAAGGTATTTTAGACTTTTACTCCAATCCTTAGCCCAAAACTACATCATTTATGTCCTAAACCTAACCATATTAGTATCGATTCCCTACCAATTCGCTTTCATTATACTCAAGCTCAAATTTCACTCATGTTTTCCCAATGCTCTCAGCTCTCAATGTTTTATTTTAAGGAAAGAGATTAGGGTTAAATCCTGGGCCTCCTATATTTGAATTCCTTGAAGTTTTTGCACTCCAGATATGTGAGTTTAGATTCATAGATCCTTCCACCCATGGAGTCCAAAACATTCTATTGAAATCTCCAAACTTCAAATGTGTACTACGTGGGTTTTTATGATATAGATTTAAATGCTAATATTGTGAATCAAATTATCATTATTTACCTATTTTTTGTGGATTTATATTCGATTGCATGAAATTGATGGTTGATGAAGCATTTGCTTAAAAAGATATCGAGGTTTCTGAAATACTATGGTGGGTCTCTTTACTATCATTCTAATTAATGATTTTTGTTGTTTAAATGCATGATTTTGATGAATTGAATGTTTAAATTGAAACACCCCTCGTGTGCTTTGGAATGCCCTATGATCGTAATTTCCATATAACTCAAAATCCGTACGTGATTTTGAAAATTCAACTTCAGATTCTGGATCTAGGGAAAATTGAGTGGGAAATGAGTATAACCCGGATTTTAGTAAACCCATGGCAAAAAAATAATTTTTGCGAATTTTATGATCTTTAGTTGTTGTCCGCATCCAGGACGCGACGCGCCGGGGGTGCGCCACTGTACCTTTCATACTCCACGTCGCACCAGGGGCACGGACAAATGTAACATTTTCCTCGATTTTCTTATTTCACCCAAAGGCATTGGGGTCATAGCCCAATGCCTAACAAACGTGAAATCTCTAATACTTAGCCATTTTTCCACTCTATAGCTCATAAAACCCTCTCTGAAACCTCTCCAAGACTCTATCTATTCTCTCATTCAAATCTTAGGATTTCAAGATCAATTTTTAAACTTATTGACTAATTTCAAGCTCTAGGTATACTTCAAATTCATTTCAAAGAATTCAAGGTTTAATGTATGTGGGTCTTTTATCCATGGGTCCTTTCACCCATGGAGCCCAACCTTCTTTTTCTATGAAAATTGTATGGTTTCAAGTAGTATTACCTATGGGTTTCTCTTATTATGAAATAAGAACATAAATCATGCTGGGGTTTTACCAAGTATTGATTGATTATACATGAATGTCTATTTCAAGCTTATTCAATGAATTGACTTTGCCTATTGAGACTACACATGTTTTGAAATATGAAATTATAGAACTATTAGGAGCTTTTGTGATGGATTTCAAGGTACCCTACATGAGAGTATTATTACCATGTTGGTGGATTGATTTGCATTGAGTTTCTCATCTTGTTTCACTCTTGAATTGCGTGATTTTGAACATGTATCATGAACCCACCATGCGTTTGATAAAATGACATGACAAGAATTCTCAAATTATTGATGATCTATTACATGATTTATAAGTCAAATGACTTTATGATGATTAAGGGCTTTTAAGCATGTATTGAATTCATGAAAACTATCTATGATGTTGCAAGTATCAAGTTTAGCCCTATTTCAAGATTTTACTTCTTGCTGGCCATTCACGTTAAAGTAAGGGTTCATGTATGATTATGATTTATTCTCATGTTCAAGTTAGGATCAGTAGTAGAGGTCAAGCATGTGATAGAGCTACTCATGTCATGTTATCATGTCTGTTACTTGTATTCATGTTATTATTAAAGTTATGACTATTTCAAGTATTCCGTGGTATTAGACTTAGCACCAATTGACGCTTATGATGGGAGCTTGACTCTAGGGGTCCTTATATAAAGTTTTAAGTCTTTACACTATCTGAAACCATAGGATTATATATATTCTCTCTTATGGCTTTCTAGTGGATCCATCTAGTTATACCACATCGAGGGGGTGACATGCCTCGATCACCTTATCGAGGGGGTGATATCCCTCAAATTTTTCATTTTCTGGTTTACCATGTCAAGTATACCGCACCTTGTCGAGGGGGTGACATGTTTCAATCACCTTGTCAAGGAGGTGACATGCCTCGATCAGTTACCAATGGGGTGTTATGCCTTGGATTCCAAGTAGTAGCTCGCTCAGCCTATGTTGGTTAAGGTCTCTTTCTACATATGTATTCTGCACTATGCAAGTTAAATGTTTTACAAGCATTGATCATACATGTCATATTGAGCTTATAGCTATTGCATATATGTATGCACTTTGAATATCATAAGTTATATCCTTGTTGCGTTGCATACCGAATACTTAGTATATTCAAATGTACTAATGGATACTCTATGCCTACATCATATCACCATGTAGAAATCGGAACTCCTTTTGATCATCCTCCTCTACATGGCTAGTTTGATTCTCGGAGAAATATTTGGTGAGTCCTCAATTCCGAGGACAATATCTACTTATCCATGTTATGTTGAGACTCCTTCTTATGTTGAATACTTATTATTATGAGGGTGAGCACAGGAAGTGTCTTGGGCCCCACTCCATTCTAAACTAGAGGTGTTGGTGGATACTATGTATGTATATGCTATGAGCTTGACTCTTTTATGCATTTGTGATTATCAAAGAGTCCCCTTAGTCTCATTTCCCTTTTTAATTATCACTTCTTTATATTTATATTGCTTCCGCGACAAAGGGTGTGTGAATTGTATGCTAAGAGGCCTGTTTGGGTTGCTTTTGGGCTTCCCATTCATCATGTCACATCTAGGCCCTATTCTTTGGTCATGACAAGTTTGGCTTTAGAGTACTAGGTTGTTAATGTTCCTCTAGAATCCAACACACTGCATCGATAAGAGTCTTATTCATGGTTGTGAAGTGCGCCACAACTATGGATAGGAGGCTATGAGGGCTTTTTAGGAATGTTTCACTTCATCATGATCTATGTCATGCAGTAGAGCTAAGTCTCCTAAGGCTAATTACGAATCCCTAACTGTTAGGTTTCAGAATATGTCTCAAGCTATTCATAATAGCGGACAGGCTGGTAAATATCTCTCACTTGAGGGTCAACCTCCCAACGGTGACATATTAAATGCGGAGTTTCCTAATGCTCTATAGCTATTGGCCAAGGTTGTAACAGCTCAACTCAATCAACACGTGGGTAACCCCGAGACTTTAAAGGAAAAGAGAAGGGAGAGGAAGGTTAAGAGGGCCCGAGTTAATGGTGTTTCCTCTTATACTAGACTACCGGTGCCCAAGTACAAAAAGGAAAGGATCCATTTCATCATTTGTCAAGAGTGTGGCAAGAAGCATCACAGGAAGTATTAGACGGGCACCAAGGGTTGTTTTTAGTGCGGTAGTGTTTGGCATAATATGAGGGATTGCCCGGTTGCCTTAAAGGAATGGAGGAGAAGGGCTCAATTTGAAATTAGGCTTCCATATGCTAAGCCTAGTGGCAATGATAGAGAGACCAATCCTAGGTGTCCAAAATGCAGGTGAAATCATAGAGGCACATGTCGGAGGAATAGGGGTGCATACTATTGGTGTGTAAGATGGGCCACAAGGTTGTTGATTGTCCTTATGTTTAATGGAAGGGCAAGGGTGTGGCTTCTCCTACATGTAGCAACTGTAGAATGTACCGTCCGGGAGATTGTTTGGCTGATTCGAGTGCATGTTTCGAGTGTGGTACAAAGGACACAAGTTGAGAGATTGTCCATGGGATACAAGGAATTTTGAGGATGACCATCTACGATCTCAACTGCACCTCTCTGGGGTTACTAGACTTGGCATGGTACTTCATCGGTATGTTAAAGGTTTTTTATTATGATGTGTATGCTTTGATCAATCCAAGTTCCACTCTTTCTTTCATCACTCTCATTGTTACCAAAAAGCTTCATGTGAGTCCCGAATTGTTATGTAAACCTAAAGAAGTGTCTACCCCCGTTGGTGAGTCCATTTTTGCTAAAAGAGTCTACAGAAATTGTCCCGTGTTTATATTACATAAGGTCTTGCGGTGTAATTTAATTGAATTAGATATAGTGGACTTTGATATTATACTTGGGATGGAACGCTTACATGCATATAATGTTTCTATTGATTGTAGAACCCATAAGGTTAAACACCAATTCACTAATGAGCCCATCCTTGCATGGGAGAGTCGTAATGTTATGGTCAATGGTAGATTTATTTCTTGTCTTAAAGACCAAAAGTTGATTTCTAAGGGTTGCATTTATTATCTTATGAGGGTTAGGGATGTTGAGTCCAAGGTCCTTCCTATTGAGTCTGTTCCGATGGTCAATAAGTTTCTTGATGTCTTTCCCGATGAGCTTACCAGTGTTCCTCCCGTAAGGGAAATAGACTTTTATATAGACCTCCTTGTTACACGGCCCATTTCCTTTTCCCTTTACTATATGGCCCTGACGGAATTGAAGGAGTTGAAGGACCAATTGAGGGATTTGTTGGAGAAGGGTTTCATAAGGCCTAGCAAGTCACCATGGGGTGTACCAGTGTTGTTTCTGAAGAAAAAGGATGGTTCCCTTAGAATGTTCATTGATTACTGGCAGTTTAATAGGGTTACCATAAAGAACATGTACCCTCTACCAAGGATTGATGACATTTTTTATCAACTACAAGGGGCTAGTCGCTTTTCTAAAATTGATCTCCGGTCCAGATACCACCAAGTGATGTTGAGGGAGTGTGATACTCCCAAGACAACTTTATAGACTAGGTATGGGAACTTTGAATTTGTGCTAATGTAAGGTCTTCAAACCCTGTGTTGATTTGTTTGTGGTGGTTCTTATTGCTGATATATTGATTTATTCTCGGAGTGAGGAAAAGTATGTGAATCACTTAAGACTAGTGTTGCAAATCTTGAGGGAAGAGAGTTTGTTTGCTAAATTTGAAAAGTGTGAATTTTGGTTGAAAGAGGTTCCTTTTCTAGGGCTTGTGGTGTTTAATGATGGTATTAAGGTGGATCCTAATTAGATGGAGGTGATAAGAAATTGGCCTAGACCCTTGACTCTGTCGGATATCAGGAGTTTCTTGGGTTTGGTGTGTTACTAATGGAGGTTTTGTGTGCCTAATGTTGATGATTTGAGAGAGTTGATTTTGAAGGAGTCCCATAATTCATTTTATCCTACTCACCCTGATTCCATAAAGTTGTATAGAGACTTGAGAGAGGTGTATTTGTGGGGTGGTATGAGGAGGGATATTGCCAAATTATAAATCCATGAGTTGGTTAGATTGCATGAGATGCCTTTGTCTATCATTTTGGATCGTGGTGCTCAATTCACTTCTCATTTTTGGAGGTCCTTGCAAAGAGGTCTTGGTACCAAGGTCAAGCTTTGCATGACTTTTCATCCTAAAATGAATAGCCTAGCTGAAAGGACTATCCAAACTCTTGAGGATATGCTTAGGGCTTGTGTTTTGGAGTTTAAGGGTAGTTGGGATGAACATCTTCCACTTATTGAGTTTTCTTACAATAATAGCTACTACTCAAGCATTGGCATGGCTTCCTTTGATGCTTTATATGGTAGGCGTTGTAGATCCTCGGTTGGGTCATTTGATGTAGGGGAGATAGCATTGCTAGGTCTGGATTTGGTTATGGAAGCCTTGGAGAAGGTGAGGTTGATAAGTAAGAGATTGAAAATAGCCCAAAGTAGAAAAAAGTCCCACTCTGATGTGAGAAGAAGAGATCTTAAGCTTAATGTTGGTGATTGGGTTTACTTAAAAGTTTCACCCACGAAGGGTATGGTTGGGAGAGGCAAGAAAGGGAAATTGAGTCCAAGGTTTGTGGGTCCTTATAGAGTTTTGAGGAGAGTTAGTAAGGTTGCATATGAGTTGGAGTTGCCTTGGAGATGAATATGGTTCATCCAGTCTTTCATGTGTCCATGTTCAGGAATTGTGTAGGTGACCCAAGTGCTATAGTTCCCGTAGAGGTTGTAGGTATTGTGGAGGATAATTATACCTATGAAGAAGTCTCGGTGAGATTTTGGACAGACAAGTAAAGATTTGAGAAACAAAGATGTAGCTTCTGTCAAGGTCCTTTGGAGGAATCAACAAGTTGAAAGTGCCACATGGGAAGCAGAGGCGGACACGAAAAAGTGATATCAATATCTCTTCCACTCTACTCAAGCTGAAGGTGATAACTAAGTCCCCTATATGATTTAAAGTCTTACGTTTCAGTGCTCATGGCATTTTGCAGTCATTCATGTTTATGGTAATAAGTTTATGGTGATATTTCACATTAATGTTGAGATTTTTTTTAAAATAATGTTTAAATGCATTTGTTGATTTATGTCGGGCTGAAATCATCATATTACTTCTCTTACACATGTTTCATTGATATTCAGGGATGAATGTTCCCAAGGGGGGATAATGAAACACCCCTCAAGTGCTTCAGAATACCCCATAATCATAATTTTCATATATCTCAAAATCCATGCGTGATTTCAAAAATCTGACTTCAGATTGTCGATCACGAGGCAAAATTGAGAGAGAAATGGGTATAACTCGAACTTTAGAAGACCCATAGCAAAAATAATTTTTGCTAATTTTATGATTTCTAGTAGCTGTCAGCACCTAGGGTGCATGTTCCTAGGGTGCGCCACTATAAATTTTGCGCTTCGTGTCTGGTCCATGCACGATGCGGACAAGTGTAACATTTTTTATTTTTTTCTTATTTTGCCTAAGGGCATTTGGGTTATAGCCACATGCCTACTTAAACATGAAATCTCCCATACTTAGCTATTTTTCAACTCTATAGCTAACAAAACCCTCTCCTAAACTTCTCTAAGACTCTATCAATTCTCTCATTCAATTCTAAGGATTTCGAGCTCAATTTTTGAACTCAAGAACTCATTTCAAGCTCTAAGTCTAATTCAAGATCATTTAAGGGAATTCAAATTTTAAGGTATGTGGGTCTTCTTCATCCGTGGGTCCTTTCACCCATGGAGCCTAACCTTTTTTTTCTACCAAAATTGCAGTGTTTCAAGTTGTATTAGCTATAAGTATCTCCTATTGTGAAATATGAACATAAATCATGTTGGGATTTTACCAAGCATTTACTGATTATGCATGAATGTCTATTTCAAGCTTATTCCGTGAATTAACTTTATCTATTGAGACTATGCATGTTTTGAACTATGAAACTATGAACTATTATGAGCTGTTTTGATGGATTTTCAAGTTACCCTACGTGAGGGTCTTATTACCATGTTGGTGGGTGGATTTGCTTTGAGTTTTCTCATCTTGTTGCACTCTTGGATTGCATAATTTTGAAAAAGTATCATGAACGCACCATGTGTTTGATAAAATGACACGATAAGAATTCTCAAGTTATTGATGATCTATTACATGATTTACAAGTCAAGTGACCTTATGATGATCAAGGGCTTTCATGAACATATTGAATTCATGAAAAGTATCTATGATGTTGCAAGTATCAAGTTTAGCCCTATTTCAATAATTTTACCTTTTGTGAGCCATTCATGTTAAGGCAAGGGTTTATGTATGATTATGACCTACTCTCATGTTCAAGTTAGGCTCACTAGTAGAGGTCAAGCACGTGATAGAGCTACTGATGTCATGTTATCATGTCTTTAACAAGTATTCATGTTATTATTAAAGTTATGTTTATTTCAAGTGTTCTATGGGATTAGACTTAGCACCGATTGAGGCTTAAGATTGGGGCTCGACTCAAGATGTTCTTATGTAAAATATTTAGCCGCTAAACTATGTACCACCATAGGATTATATATATTCTCTCTTATGTCTTTATAGTGGATCGATCTAGTTATACAACACCTTGTCAAGGGGTGACATGCCTCGATCACCTTGTCGAGGGGGTGACATGCCTCGATCACCTTGTCAAGTGGTTGACATGCCTCAGATTATTCATTGTATGGTTTACCATGGTAAGTAGACCACACCTTATTTAGGGGGTGATATGCCTCGATCACCTTGTCAAAAGGTTGACATGCCTCGATCACCTTACCAAGGGGATGTTATTCCATGGATTTCAAGTAGTAGCTCATTTGGTCTATGTCGGTTAAGGTCTCTTTCCAAATATGTATTATGCACTATGAAAAGTTGAATGTTTTACAAGCATGTGTTATTACAAGTATTGATCATACATGTCATATTTAGCTTATAGCTATTGCCTATATGTATGCATTTTGAATATGATGGCATATATCCATGTTGTATTGTATCCTGCATACTTAGTATATTCAACTGTACTAACGAATACTCTATGCCTACATGATATTAGAATGTAGAAATCGGAGCTCTTTTTGATCCTCCTCCTCCACAGGGCTAGTTTTATTCTCGGTTAAGGCTTTGGTGAGTCCTCAATTCCAAGGAAAATATCTACTTATCCATGTTATGTTAAGACTCCTTCTTATGTTGAATACGTATTATTATGAGGGTAAGTCAAGGTAGTGTCTCGGACCCTACTCCATGCTAAAGTAGAGGTGTTTGTTGGATACTATGTATGTATATGTTATGAGCTTGACTCTTTTATGATTTTGTGATTATCAAAGACTCCCCTTAGTCCTGTTTTCCTTTTAATTATCACTTCTTGATATTTATTTTGCTTTCGCTACCAAGGATATATGAATGATATGGTAAGAGGCTTGTTTGGATTCTTTCAGGCTTCCCATTCATCGTGTCATGTCTAGGCCCAAGTCTTGAGTCGTGATATAAATGGTATTGACTTGAACCCACCAAAGCTTACTTTACTTTGACGAACTATGAATTATTTGAAATAAAGGTGTCAATTGGATTGGGTGACCAATCTTTGGCCCATTAAGGCTTGCTCGTTGTTGGCTAGGCACTCGTTGGTCCGTATTGGCAACTTGCCCAGCTTACTTAATGGACTGGACCGGACGGATCCATTTTTTCCCTAGGCCAGTAAGACTGGCCTGATAGGAGCTTGGTAGGTGGATGTAATGCTCTTCAGGTTTGAAGTTGAGACAAGGAAAAAGCTAGAAACTTTACCCACTAGATTAAAACCACGAGACCAAAGTACGAGTCATTTTTTGGTTCACGGACCATAAAAAGGTTCCCTATATTGGATGTTGGAACATTTGAAGAGTGAAAGTGAAGTATAAGAAGGGTTTATTGATTGTGGAGTGCCCTACAGGTCGTAATAGTGGATTGTAGGCGAGGTCCTTGAAATTTGAATTTTTTCTAGGTTGATTCCATTTGATAAGTACCTTGTTTTTTGGTGCTCACTCCTTACTACATTTTTATAGGTTGTGAGACCGGTCCTCCTTGCTAGCTTTCTAATCTACAGGAGCGAGCTTTGGAACTATCAAGAGGTAGCTGCTTATCTCTTCAGCAGCCTTTTAGAGATTTTAACCTTTATATTTTGTTCTATTCGAGCACTAGACATTGAGACATGTATTTCACTTGAGCATTCTGTATTTAGAGGCTCGTACATGTGATACCAGTTCTTGGAACGTTATAGTTTGAATTTCCTATACTTATATACCCTGTTCAGATTGTTTATCTTTAGCTTTTATCATTATGTTGAGTTATTTAGGGTTTGGGTTGACTCGCCATAGTAGGTTCTGTGAATGTCATCACAGTCGGATTTCAAGTCGTGATGGTTACAAGAAATAATGATCATGTAAGTTAGAAGAACTTATAGTCATCTTCTACCAAAACTTAAATTCACTAACAATATGCACTTAGTGTTTTATTTCACTAATAAAATGCATATATACTAACACTATCTAGCTATCAAAAAATGAAATGATAATACTATATATATACGTATGTGTGTGTATATATATATCAATTTTAAAAACTCTAGGTTGTACCAACTCAAAGATCCATCTGGGATTCATCGCATTTCATCTTAAGGGTAACATTGGAAGAAGTGTTCCACATTTTCTCATTGAACATATCTCCATAGTCTCTTGAAATATGGTGGACGATTAGAAAAATTGGGGTCCATTTGTTGTTATGTTCTCTAAATAAAACAAAATTAGTTAAAACAATTAGTACACTTCAAAAAAATAAAATCTTACATGTAGTTTTCTGTGGCTTCTTTAAATGCCATTTTTCAGAAAGTTGAAGCACTCTAGAGAGGAGAAAAATGAAAGAAATAAATGAATAGCTCTGGTTCACTGTCTTTTGAAACAACTAGGAAGGTACATACTTTCATTTATATATGTAGCATTACTAATTTTCTATTTTTTGGTTAGTTTTAATATTAAAGATGTAGGTATCTTACAATTGAAGTTTTGATTCATTCAAAATTTATTGTATATATTTTTTGTGTGTAAGATCTAAATTCAAGATATAGGTATCATAAATGATGTGTATAAAAGATTACCGATTATTTAAGAAATTGAATTTGGTTCTCGCGTTCTGCTATGTTAAGTTGTGTTATCACTGATTATTGTAAAAGTTAATTAATAAAATTTATCGAGATTTAATTAATTACATCAACTTACTTTAAAAAATGGATCTTTATAAAATCTAGAAATTGATAATCTAGTAAGAAATTTCCAGACTTAATTTTATGAGAGAATCACTTTTTGCTACTATTGTAGATTTATTTCAATAGCACAATTGTAAATCAGCCTAAGTTTCTACTAGTTAAAGGGCATAATTGAGTTAACTACCAGTTAAATCTTTCAATCATTAAATTTACTCTTGATTTTATGTTTCAATTAATACTTGTAAGTCTAAAAATATATATAACAAGTATTTTCTTGATTATCTTTCATGATATTTGTGTGTGCGCATGTACGTGTGCATGTGTGTGTATATGTATGTATATATGTGTGTATATATGTATGTATATGTATGTATGTCTTTTTAAACTAAAAGAATGTTTTTGGTGCTTTTATATCATGTGTATGGTGGTCTTTTCTTTAGAAAATAGAATAAATTTTTTTTAGTAGGAATAAGTACAAACAAGGCCTTACTAGATGTATATATAAATACATGTATGTATTTATGTATGTATGTATATGTGTATTTGGCGATCTTTTATGAATAAAATAAAATAAAAAATTTTAAGTTGGAATAAGCATAAATAAGGCCTACTTTACCTATCCTACCAAAGTAAAAAAACCTCCACTAATTGTTAATAAGCATGAACAAAGTAAGAATAATAGTGAACTAGGTATTTTATGGCTACATTTTTTTATTATACTCTATGATGATATGATTAAGTAACTCAAAACTATAAAAATCAAAAAGAAAATTGAGTTATCAACCCCAAATTATTTTTACAAATTTATGAACAAAAAAGATAGATTGTAATAATTTGGAAGTATTACTCAATCATGATGTCATTCCATTAACTTTGGCAAGAAAAAGAAATGACTACTTTTAGGCAAGTATTAATGTGTAAAAGGATCGAATGTATAATTTTCTAGTCATATTATAAGGGAAGGGGGAGTCATATCGTGCTTCAACGACTTTTCTGTATCGTATATTTTAAAAATATAATGGTTCTATACTCTTAATTAAAGTGTACTTTGACATCATGAATATATTATTTCTCTAATGTAATCTAGTACTTGTAAAACTTTCAACAATTTTGTATTCTACTTGTTTAATATAATGCTTTTCATGTCAGAGCATTTTCATGATATAATGAAATAATCAAATAAACATTTTACCCTATACCATCCTGCAAATCCTAATTTCATGTCTTTCTTTTATTCTTTTTTCACAACTAGATTAATGGATTTTTAATCAAAGCTTCTCTCTCTTAATTCTTTCTATGTATTGAGCCACTATTTATAATTCAACAACACTCCTAATTATGTCAAGCCAACCTCTTATTTTACTATATAACTTCCATTTTGCTTCAAATCCAGTTTCAACATATAAAGATATCATCATCTTTTTCACAAATCAATATAATAAGATGAAGTAAATTTCAATTCACATGTTAACTCTAGACTCCATTTCATGCATGGCGGGATGTAAGACACAATACTTGTTCTAGCTTAGATATGTGAGGATATCTGATGCATAATTGATAAATTCGTAGGTTCAATTTCTGTTGAATGCATGTCAATATGATCCTTCAATAAGTTACTTAGAATCTATAAGGCATATTTTATGGCATAGGGTATTTATCTGTCTTAATATTTTAGGTAGGAAAAAATTATTTAGAATGAAATTCAAAAATATTATTTCCAAATATCTCGATTAGCAAATTATTATCCCTATTTGTAAATTACCCTTATTCCTATTAGGTTGGTGAGGTCAAAATGACTTAGTGAACCATTTGCGTTCTCTAATATCAAATTAAAGCTGATAAAAGTTTATTTGTCTCATAGTCATTCATTCATAGAATATTCTCATATTCTTGAATAAAAAAAAATAATCATGCCCATACATCATAAAATTTATTATGGTCTTATAAAATATTTCATCTATATAATTAATAATTTTAGATGAGCTGATCGAATAATTTAACTTATCACCTTTTCATGTTTTGTGAGGTGACTGATGCTAGCTTTACACAATTTTCATCCTTCTATTACTAGTGTGCATCTTTAAGGAGTATGGTGAGATGGATGAGATTCTTTCGTTCTTGATCGACATTTTATTCTTGAACCTTGTAAATAGAGAAATTCTTTTAAGAAATATTTTCTCCTTTAATAGGATTTATGTGATCCGCATCAAGATTTCTGATTTTTCGAATACACCAGATATCTTTCTGAAAAGAAAAACTATCACAAAAGCCCATAGTAGGTTATGTGGTTTCTTTGTGTGATGAAAAGATAAGTAATGAGGTTTAAACAAATGACATGAGTAGTTGGATCACTTGGTATATGTGAAATGACACCAAAAAATGCCCAAAAATGTGCCTTGAAATGCCTGAAATTTTAAATTCCATATATCTCAAAATTCGTTTGTTATTTCGAAAATTCGAATTCACATTCTTGTTCAAGGGGTAAAAATTTGGTGAAAAAATTTCTAACCTCGATTTTAGAAGGAAAGACTAGCAATTATAATTTTTCAAGGTGCAATTTCCAGTGGTAAATCCGAGTCGTGGAAATTGGCATTTTCTTTTACTTCGGTCAAAGACTTCTAAGTCTTGGGCCTAAGTGTTACCTAACGTGTTTTTACCTATACATTGTCAAATTTCACCCTCATATCACCAAAAATATTTCCCAATACTCAGTCAAACACTTAGTCTTATTTTCATTCCTCAAACTCAAGTCCGAAACCTTCATCCCAAGCTAAGGTTCTCCTTCAAGGTTCTTCTTCAAGCTTCAAGTCTCCATCTCCAATCTTCACCAGGTTCATCTTCAAGCTAAGGTATGTGAGTTTCTTTCATAAATTCCTTTCACCCATGATACCTAAGCTCCCTTTACTCAAATTGCATGATCTAAAGTTGATTTACGAATGAGTATTGCATATTATGAAATTCACTGCATACTATGTTAAAGCTATATAAAGTTGTGACTGTTTTGCTATGTTTTGAGCCATAAATCTTAGATCTACTGTAAGATTTGATTAGGGGTGTTGATGTATATTACTTGAGGATGTTACAAGGAGTTGATTGATGATTTTCCAATATATTTTCTTGCATGATTTCGTCTCTATATTTCATGATTTTATACTAGCATTACACACCCTCTAAGTATTTGATAAAATGTCTAGATGTGGTTTCTAGAGGAGTTGAAGGCCCAAAGCATGAGATATGATATGACTGACTATATGATGATAAAATGAGCTTATGTATATAATATATATACCATATGAATCGTAACATTAGACCATGCCCAATCTCGAGGGGGGGTGAACTAAGAGCCCAGATAACCTTGTCGGGGGTCAGTACCTTGATATCTAATCAGGGTTCTAGGGCTTTGATAACCAAGGTGGGGGTTTGTACTCATCAACTGATGTGGGGGTTTGTACTCATCAACCATGTGAGGGGTTTATACTTTGCCACCAAGGTGATAAGGTGAGATTATCATAAACCATGTGAGAGGTTTATACCACACCACCACGGTGATGGGGTAAGATCATCATCAACCAACCAAGGGGTTTGTACTTTGGAAATCTAGCTTGGTCTATGCTACACATATGATACCCTACATGAATATGAGTTGCTTGAGCATGTTTGACTTGAGCATTGAGCATACATTTCATATTGTTATACGATGTTTTTTGGCTAATGTTATGCATTTTAATCATGACGTCTATGTCTTGTTGCATTGCATTCGACATACTTAGTACATTCAAACATTCTAACACATATTCTATGCCTACATGATATCACTATGTAGGAACCGGTGCCCAAGTTGATCATCCTCCTCCCTCATGACTAGTTCGACACCACTCAAGCTAGTTGGTGAGTCCTCCACTTCAGAGACCTTAGTCTATGTTGCTCTTATTATGTATGGAGACATTATTTTTTATTATCTATTTTGAATAAGGTGAGCCTAATTGCTTTGTCTTGACCCTCACTTTATCTATATATTAGATGTGGTTGCTAAAATGTTATGTATCTATGCTAAGAGCCTTGACTTTATTATTCATGATGTCTGTGATATGGAAGTGCTTTCCGTTAGCCCCGATTTCCCCACTTTTATCTCTTGATTCTTTCTTTATTGCTTCCGCGATCAAGGATGTGTAATGATATTCTAAGAGGTTGTCTTGGGGTCCCTTCGAGTTCCCCTTGCATCGTGTCATGTCTATGCTCTAGGCTTGGGTTGTGAAAAACTTGGTCTCAGAGCACTAAGTTTATAGATCATTGATGTCCAATACACCGTGTTGATTAGAATCCTATTCAGGATTGTGAAGCGCGTCATGACTATGAATAGGAGGCTATGAGATATTTTAGGAAATGTTTTCATTCTTCATGTTCTAAGTCATGCTATAGAATTGTGGTAAATTTCTCCCCTAACAATTGTTCTTTACTATGCTAGATTATGCCAAACACTCGAGGACCAAGGTCCCAAACTCCCAGGAGCAAACCTACCAATGGTGAGCTCCAGGATACTCTCACTATGCTTGCCTAAGTTGTGGCCAACCAAGTCAATCAAGGGGCCCAAGCCACTTATGCTACTACCTTTGGAGCTAGGGTAAGAGACTTCATGAGGATGAATCCTCCAGTTTTCTATGGGTCAAAGATGGATGAAGATCAACAAGATTTCATTGATGAAGTTTATAAGATCTTGAATATCATGGGTGTTGGGCCAAATGAAAAGGCGGAGTTGGCTGTGTACCAACTCAAAGGGGTAGCTCAAATATGGTATGACCAATGAATGGTAATAAGGGAATTGGTAATGTGGTGCTTTGGGAGGAGTTCCAATTGGCTTTCCTCAATTTGTTTTTCCCTATTGTGCTTAGGGAGGCTAAGTTGGTAAAGTTCATTAACTTGAAACAAGTTTCTATGAGTGTGAGGGAGTATGCCCTCAAGTTTAATCAACTTTCAAAGTATGCTCCTCATTTGGTGGCCAATCTCAGATGTAGGATGAATAAATTTTTGATGGGGGTCTCTGACTTGATGAGTGAAGAGTAATGGTCCACCTTACTAATTACTGACATGGGCTTATTTGGATTGATGACTTATTCTAAGCAAATAGATAACGAAAATTTGAGGAAAAGAAGGGGCATGATGCCAAGAGGGCCCGTGTAGAGGGTAAATTCCAAAAGGGCACTAGACTTCATCAAGGACAAGGGCCTTCTCATGCTACTAACAGGGGGTTTGCGAATGAATTCCCTAGGCCTCAAGGTGTTGGTGGTGTGGCTCCTATTTATGGGTGTCTTAGATGCGGAAGGAATCATATAGGCCCATGTTTGAAAGATTCTATGCATGCTTTGGTTGTGGGGAGCTTGGGCACGAGAAGGTAGATTTTCCAAGAAACAGTGGCAAAATCCAGGGTTCTGGTCCCATTATGTTGGGTGGTCCTCAAGGTGGTTCCCCAACGCACAATCGATTTTATTCCGTAATGGGAGACAAAGGGTTTGTGAGGTCCCCGATATTGCAATCGGTATGTTAAAAATCTTTGACTTTGATATGTATGCTTTGATTGATCCGAGTGCCACTCTTTCCTTTGTTATCCCATTTGTTACTAAAAAGTTCCATTTTATCCCCGAGTTGTTGCATGAGTCATATGAAGTGTCTACTCCTATTGGTGCCTCTATTGTTGCTAGGAAAGTTTATAGGAATTATTCTATTTGCATTTTGCATAAATTGTTGCCTTATGATCTTGTTGAATAGGACATGGTTGATTTTGATGTTATTCTTGGGATGGATTGATTGCATGCCTACTATGCTTCTATTAATAGTAGAATATGTAGGGTCAAGTTTCAATTTCTAAATAAACCCGTTATTGAGTGGGAGAGTCAAGACGTGGTGGTTAAGGATAGATTTATTTCATACGTAAAAGCCCGTAAGTTGATCTCTAAGGGGTGTCTTTACCATCTTGTGAGGGTTAAAAATGTGGAGTCCAAACTCCTTTCCATAGGGTCGCTTTTTGTTATAAATGAGTTTCTTGATGTCTTTCCATATGATCTTCTTGGTGTCCCTCCCAAAAGGGAGATAGGTTTTAGCATAGATCTTCTCCCCGATACTCAACCTATCTCCGCTCCCCCTTACTGTACGACCCCGATGGAGTTGAAGGAGTTAAAAGAGCAATTGAAAGATTTGTTGGAGAAAGGATTTATTAGCCCTAGTCAATCACCTTAGGGTGCCCCAGTGTTGTTTGTGAAGAAGAAGGATGGGTCACTTAGAATGTGTATTGACTACCAGCAACTCAATAGGGTTACTACAAAGAATAGATATCCTCTTCCAAGAATTGATGACTTGTTTTACCAACTGCAAGGGGCTAGATTTTTCTCTAAGATTGATCTTCGGTCCGGCTAACATCATGTAAGGGTGAGGGAGTGGGATATTCCCAATACGGCCTTCCGGACTACGTATGGGCATTATGAGTTTGTGTTGATGTCTTTTGGGTTGCCTAATGCACCGGCCATCTTCATGGACCGAATGAATAGAGTCTTGAAACCTTACCTTGATTCCTTTGTTATGGTCTTCATTGATTATATTTTAATCTGTTCACATAGTATGGAGGAGAATATGGCCCATTTGAGGATTGTGTTGCAAAGGTTGAGGGAGGAGAGATTGTATGCTAAAGTGTGAATTTTAGTAGAAGGAGGTTGCATTCTTGTGTCATGTGGTGTCGAGGGATGGTATTAAATTGGATCTTAAGAAGAGCGATGTCATTAGAAATTGACCTAGACCATTGACCCTGTCGAATATTAGGATCTTCTTGGGCCTTGCGGGTTACTATAGAAGAATTATGAATGGGTTCTCCTCTATTGCTTCCCCTATGAAAAAATTGAGTCAAAAGAAGGTTAAATTTGTGCAGACCGATGATTGTGAGAGAAGCTTCGAAACATAGAAGCATAGACTTGTGTCCGCTCCTATATCATCACTATCGGATGGGCTTGAGGGTTTTGTTCTTTATTGTGATGCATGTAGAGTTTGTTTCGATTGCGTGCTAATGCAAAATGATAAGGTCATAGCCTATGCTTCTAGACAACTCAAAGTGAATGAAAAGAACTACCCTACCCATGATCTTGAATTGGTGCCATGGTGTTTGCATTAAAGATTTGGCATCATTACTTGTATGGAGTGCATGATAATGTCTTCACCGATTATAAGAGCCTCCATTATATCTTCACTCAAAAAGATCTCAACTTGAGACAAAGAAGACGGCTAGAACTTCTTAAGGACTATGACATGAGTGTGCATTATCATCCGTGTAAGGCAAATATGGTGACAAATGTGTTATGTAGGGTGTTTATGGGTAGCCTAGCCCATGTTGATGGTGGTGATAGGGAGATGTCTAGAGAGGTGCATAGATTGGCTAGATTAGGGGCTAGGTTGGAAGAAGTGGGTGATGGTGTTGTTGTTGTTGATGGTTCCAAATATTCCTGGGTTAATGAGGTGATAGGAAAACAAGATCTTGACTCCTCCTTGTTTGAATTGATGGCCTTGGTGAAAGGGCACAAAGTAGAGGTTTTTTGCCAAAGGGGAGATGGTGCCCTTAGATACCAATGTAGTTTGTGTGTTCCTTGTGTTTAAGGTTTGACGGATAAAATTTTTTATAAGGCCCATAATTCTTCTTATTCTATCTACATTGGTTCTACCAAAATGTATAGAGACTTCAGGGATCTGTATTGGTGGGGAGGCATAAAGAGGGACATTGCTAATTTCGTTTTCAATTGCCATAATTGTCAACAAGTCAAAGCCGAACATCAAAGGACATGTGGCCTAACCCAACACATAGAGAATCCCACTTGAAAGTGGGAGGTGATTAATATGGATTTGTTGTTGGGTTGCCCAAGACTTGAAAATGTTTTGATTCCATTTGGGTGGTGGTTGATAGGATGACAAAATCGGCTCACTTTATATCGATTAAGACCACCTATGGGGCTGAAGAGTATGCAAGGTTGTACATCCATGAGATAGTAAGGTTGCATGGGATTACTTTGTCCATCATATCGGATCGTGGTTGACAATTCAGTTCACACTTTTGGAGGTCTTTTCAAAGGGTCTTGGTACAAAAGTTCAACTTAGTACGGTCTTCCGTCCTCAAATGAATGGCTAAGATGAAAGAACCATTCAAACCCTCAAAGATATGCTTAGGGCATGTGTATTGGAGATGAGGGGTAGTTTGGATGACCATCTTCCTTTCATTGAATTCGCATATAACAATAGCTATCACTCTAGCATCAGTATGGCTCCTTTTGAAGCTCTTTATGAGAGATGTTATAGATCACCAGTTAGTTGGTTTGAGCTTAGATGTGGCTTTGTTGGGAAAAAATCTTATTATGGAGGCTCTTTAGATGGATAGGATGATTAGGGAAAGGTTAAGAACAACCCAAAGTCATCAAAAATCTTATGTCGATGTGAGAAGAAGAGACCTTGAATTCAAAGTGGATCATTGGGTCTATTTCAAGGTTTCTCCAACGAAAGGTGAAGTCCATTTTAGTAAAAAAAGGAAGTTGATTCAAAGGTACGTTGGTCCATATAAGGTGGCAAAGAGGGTTGGCAAGGTACCTTATGAGTTGAAGTTGCCTAGTGAAATGAATTTGGTTTACCTGGTATTCCATGTCTCTATGTTGAAAAAATATGTTGGTGATTCTAATGCCATTGTGCCTCTTGATATTATGGGTGTTCTTGAGGATAACTTGACTTATGAGGAGGTTCCGATTCAGATCTTAGATATGCAAGTGAAGAGATTGAGGAACAAGGAGATAGCGTCTATTAAAGTCATTTGGAGGAACCAATAAATCTAAAGTGCTACTTGGGAGGCCGAAGCGGACATGCAAAAGCGGTATCCTTATATTTTCTACTCCACTCAAGCCTAAGGTACTACTCTAAGTCCTCTATGTGATTTCAAGTGTTATATTTCAGCTCCTATGTCGTTCATATACATTCATGTTTGAGTTGGTAAGTTATGATAATTTTACACGTATGTTGAGATTTTGAAAATATTGTTTTAAATGTAATATTGCATTCTTGTTGGGACTGATTTTTTATCATCACCCTTGTCTTGTATGTCTCTTTTACATTAGGGGACAAATGTTTCCAAGGGGGAGATATTGAAATGACCCTGAAAAGTGCTCGAAAATGTGCCTCGAAATGCCCAAAATTTTAAATTTCACAAATTTCAGAATTCGTTTGTTATTTCAAAAATTTATCTTAATATTCTTATTCAGAGGGTCAAAATAAGGTGAAAAAGGGAAGAACCCCAATTTAAGAGAGAAAGATTAGCAATTATAATTTTTCAAGGAGCAATTTCCAGTGGCAAATCCATGTTGCAGAATGTAAAATTGGCCTGTGTTTTTTAGTTCGGTCCAAGAATTCTATATCTTGGGCCTAAGTATTACCAAAAATATTTTTACCTATAGTTAGCCAAATTTCACCTTCATATCACCCATAACAATTCCTAATACTCAGTCAAGCACTTAGTCATATTTCAACTCCCCAAACTCAAGTCCTAAACCTTCATTCCAAGCTAAGTTTCTCCTTCAAGGTTCTTCTTCAAGCTTCAAGTCTCCATCTCCAATCTTCACCCTGTTCATCTCCAAGCTAAGGTATGTAGGTCTCTTTCCTGGGTTGCTTTCACCCCTTATACTCAAGCCCCTTTTTACTCAAATTGCATGATTTAAATTTAATTTAGAAATGAGTTTTGCATATTATGAAATTTACTACACACTATGTTAAGTGAAGTTGTGACTATTTTGCTATGTTTTGAGCTACAAATCTTAGATCTATTGTAAGATTTAATGAGGTTTGTTGACGTATATTGCTTGAGGGTGTTGCAAGGTGTTGATTGTTGATTTTACAATGTATTTTCTTGCATGATTTCATCTCTATATTTCAGGATTTTATACTAGCATTACACACCCTCTAAGTATTTGATGAAATGTCCGGATGTAGTTTCTTGAGGAGTTGAAGGCCCAAAGCATGAGATATGATATGATTGATTATATGATGATGAAATGAGCATATGTATATAATATATATTCTATATGAAGTGTGACATTTGACCATGCGCAATCTGGTGGAGAAGAACAAAGAAACTGGATAACCTTATCAGGGGTTAGTACCTTGATAGCCAATTTGATAACCATGTTGGGGATTTGTACTCATTAACCGAGGTAAGGGTTTGTACTCATCAACCGAGGTGGGAGTTCACAATCATCAACCATGCGAGGGGTTTGTACTTCGCCACCAGTGTGATAAGGTGAGATTATCTTCAACCATATGAGAGGTTTGTACCATATGACCAGGGTAATGGGGTGAGATCGTCATCAACCAACCAAAGGGGTTCGTACTTTTGAAATATAGCTTAGTCTATGCTACACATATGATATCGTACATGGCCATAAGTTATTTAAGCATGTTTTACTTGAGCAATGACCATACATGCCATACTGTTATATGATGTTTTTTGCCTATTGTTATGCATTTTGATCATAATGTCTATCTCTTGTTACATTGCATTCTACATACTTAGTATATTCAAACGTACTAATGCATACTCTATGCCTACATGATATCACCATATAGGAACTGGTGCCCAACTTGATCATCATCCTCCTCTGCGTGGCCAGTTCGACACTACTCAAGCTGGTTGGTAAGTCCTCCACTTCAGGAACCTTAGTCTATATTGCTCTTATTATGTATTGAGACATTCTTCTCTATTGTCAATTTTGACTATGAGGCTGAGTCCGATTATTTTATCTTGCCCCCTACTGTTATCTATGTATTAGAGGTGATTATTGGACATATTACGTATCTATGCTAAGATCCTTGACTCTATTGTTCTTGATGTCTATGATATGGAAGTGCTTTCCCTTAGCCCCGATATCCCCACTTTTATCTCTTGATGCTTGCTTTTTGCTTCCACGACCAAGGATATGTAATGATGTTCTAAAAGGCTTGCTTGGCGACCCTTCGAGTTCTCCTTGGTCCATGTCATGTCTTGGCCCTAGGCTTGGGTCGTGACAATATGAGATAGGATGCAATATCACACGATAGATTAGATTTATATGTATTTTGTTGACAACATAAATTTGATTTAATCAATATGAATTGGAGATATACCACCTCATCTAATCAAACTTGAAAATGTTTTACTTCACCTCCCATGTGGGATAAATTAGTTCAAGGAATATAATTTAAAATTATAATCTCATAATAATTTACTGCATATATATTACGACCCTTTAAGTCGCTCATACAATATATCAAGGAGAAAGCAGTACATATGATCTAAAAGTTGAACAATATATATATATATATATATATATATATATATATATATATTATGTGGTTCTAGTTTTTGTTCATTTGTAAATATTGAAATGTATATTGTCATTAACACAGGATTTATGAAAATATGTCTCTATTGTGTTCCACTTAATGCTTCTCATCATTCAGTATTTATCCTAAAAAAAGATCACAAAAAGGTCAAGAGAATCCAAATATACATTGCTAATTAGATAGGATATATGTAGATGTTCATTTAACTTAGTTAAGTATCAAAAGAGAAGTGAAGTCTTAATTTCTCCTAAACATTCACTCTAAACTAGCCAAGTTTCATTGTTAAAAAGAGCAAATACAGTCTTAATCAATTTATTGGTTCAGTTCATTCCTAAACAAGCCTCGATAAAATACTAAAATGTTTAAAGTTTATTAACCTTCACCAAAGGAATATTAGATGACACTTAAGAGGTAATTAGCTTGAAGAATATATTTTTCGTAATTTCTTTTTCATACGCTTAATTAATGACAATATTGTTTTGAGTATATTTATTATTCAAATAGTGAGAAAGCCTTTTTGAAAATATAATTAGCTTTTTAGTATGTTTTATTTTATTTGTTCTTTAATTTTTATGTATACATATATCTAATGATAGAATTATTTCAGATAACTTCACTATTTGGAAAAGTATTTTAATTTTACAACTCTAACTAATCAATCAAGAATATCATAGAATGATTATATTTGTAGGAGAGATTAGAACCTAGCGGGAATATGCCAGAATGGATAGGGACATTTTTAAAGAAGGTATTCTGTGAGCCACGTTTGGTGCATGCTCAACTTCAAAAAAATGAATTAAACAAGTATTACATTACATGTGATTCAGAGTTATGCAGGCATTGGATCTCTACAAACAAACATAATGATCATCATGTGCTAAAGATTTATCGACATGTTTACAAAGATATTGTTTCGCTTGAGGAGATAAAGAATCATATTGGATGCAAGGAAATTAAGGTAAATTTAAATTGATATAAGTAACTATTACTAGAAACTAAACGAGATCATATTGATTATGAATATATTCCATGGACATTAACTAATTTGAACATTTGGCTAAGGATTAATAATAGTTAATAAGAAATTAGTCATTTATTTAATAATATGTAATTTAAACATTTCCTTTGAAATTAAATTTGACAAAGTCTAATTTCAAACATTTACATTTGAAGTTATGCTTGACAAAGCCTAACTTCTAAAGTTATTCTAGAGTTGATAGATATGTCACCAATATTTTCAACCAGTTGCACAACAATTGACTATTTCACACATATCAGTTAGTCGTAACAGTTTGCAATTCTTTATTTTTTTCATTATTAGCATCTAATATTAGTGTAGAGAGATATAATGATTTTCTATATTTGTAGCCCTACAAATGTTACAAGAAATGCGCAATTGCTTTGAATCTGCTGCCATACTGTTGATCAGGCGCTCTAATTCTGGGAGATCCTTCTTGTTACACTTGCAAAAAGAGATTGAATAAACCTTACTAGTTTCGCTTTTGTTGCATTGCCTGTCAGGTACATATATATATATATATATATATATATATATATATATATATATATATATATA
>JAABOM020075573.1:0-34411 GCA_011800125.2 Solanum clarkiae | reverse complement strand
ACCTCGTCTCCGTTTAGCTTGCAAATTTAAGCTAAGCAAGTAGGTGACTCACCTACTTGCTTACTAAGTCCTACAAGTACCTCAATTTTATTACTTCATTTTAAGGCCATACTCTTCTCAATTCAACACAAAATATGTATTCACTCGACCCTCTTAAGCGTTAGACGCACATATAGCACATTAACGAGAGATTCAAGCACTTTTGAAAATTAGCGCTAATTAGACCAAACCATGTTACGTTTCATTTGACTTGTGCTATTATTGTAAGGTGTTGGGTGTTATAGTTAGACCCCTGCTCACTTAATTTTTACCCCCTAAACATAAATATGAAGTCAGATTTTTAAAATAGCAAACATATTTTGAGATTTATGGAATATAAAATTTTGGGCATTTCGAGACACATTTTGGGCACTTTTTGGGGTCGTTTCACGAACACCAAAGGCCAGGATGCCTAACTCAACGCATAGAGATTCCCATTTGGAAGAAGGAAAAGATTAATATGGATCTTTGTGGTTGGGTTTCTCAAGACTATAAAGGGTTTTGATTCCATTTGGATTTTGTGGTTGGTATGATGACGAAATCGACTCACTTTCTACCAATTAAGACTACATATGGGGCTGAAGATTATGCTAGGTTGTACATTAATGACTTATTGATGTTATATGGGGTTCCTTTATCCATCATATCCGATCATGGTTCACAATTCACTTCACACTTTTGGAGGTCCTGTAACGATCCCAAAAGGTGCCCGAAAATGTGCCTCATAAGTGCCCGGAATCGTAATTTTTATATATCTAAAAATTTGTATGTGATATCAAAAATTCGACTTTATATTCTTGTTCAGGGGTCAAATTGAGTGGTAAATAGGTATAACTACAATTTTGGTGCAATCATATCGAATTTCAAAATTTTAAAGTGTTGATTTCTAGAATGATTTTTGCATTATAGGCGCGACGCGCCTCATTGTAATTCCTGTCTAGTTTTGTTTGTTCAGTCCAAGACTTTTTGTTTTTGGACTTAAGTGTTCCCATGCGTGAAAATTCCTATATTTAGCCTTATTTCACCCTCATATCATTCAAGACATTTCCAAATACACTCCCAAACACTTAGAAAATATTTCAACTCCTAAATTCAAGTCTCAAACTCATCCAGATTCTTAGGCTCTCAATCAAGCTTCAAGTCTCCATCTCCAAAGCTAAGGTATGTGGTTTTCATTCATGGGTTCCTTTCATCTATGATGCCCAAGCTCTCTTTTACTCAAAATTGCATGATTAGTTTATTTAGTCATGGGTCTTACTCATTATGAAATTCACTGTACTCTATGTTGGGGTTTATGAAATTGTGACTGTTTTACTATGTTTTGAGCAATGAATCTAAGATCTTTTGTAAGGTTTGACGAAGGGTCTTGATGTATATTGCTTGAGGATATTACCAAGTACTTATTGATGGTCTTACATTGAGTTTTTTTTTACATGATTTACGATAATGTTCACGCTCCAATAAGAGAGAAATTGTTGTCAACAATTAACCTAACCGAAGTTTAGGGTCAAATCCACAGGGAATACAGGGCTTGACTACAAGAATTCACTATCAATCATTTTGAGCATCTATAACTAAAATCTCTAAATTGGGGGTTTTCTTTGTAATTCAAGAATAAAAATAAAAAAAACTAACTATGCAGGAAAACACTCAAATTTGGGGACAACTTGTGAATTGTGATCTACATGGTTCGTCCACTCGATTACCCTAGATAATATAACTAAAATTGGAAATTCCCATGCAGGATGGTAACTTAGGTTCTTCTAGCCCTCTTGTGAAAGTAAAGGTCAAATTTTACCATGGCGCTTGGTCGGAAACCATGGTGTGCCAACCCGTTAGCTATTGTCCCAATCAACCTCCCATTGGTCAGTTTTGGTTGATTAGACGAGAACACATCAATCGAGTTCTATCATTTACTTCCCTTTTCCTATTCATCACTACCTTGATCAGGATCATGATAGTAGGCAAGGTTTGGTGTTGGCCACCATCAAACAACAACTAAAATGAAGGGAAATAAACAATACATACAAAACCCTAATCATAGAAATGCAATAAATCTTGGTCATCTTAAGTCAACTACCCATGGTTACCATAACCCCAAGTTGTGGGTGCTTAGCTACTCATGGCTAAAGCAAAACCAACAAAAAATGCAAAGACAAGACATGGTTGAGAATTTTACCCAAAGCAGTAAAGAATGATAGCACCACAAGTTGCAAACCACAAACTTGATATATTGAGGATGAATATAATATGGGACTTACACTCCCCAAAAGTGGGTTTTCTAAGAGAAAATAAAAATCTACCTACAAACTTAAAATATTCTTGAGTGAATATTTAAAGGTGTATTCAATGTTCTCTATGTTGAACCTCTGCTATCTCTTCAATAAAAACCTTAACTTAAAGTATTTATAGTGTTTACGAATTTAGCCCTAAAATTACACAGAAAAGACAGCTGGCAATTGGTATGTCTCACAGGTATGACTCGTAGGGTGACCTCAGAGTCATAATTGGGGTCTCGTATCAGGTTCTTGGCATTGTGGGCTCAACTGGTACAACCCATGTTATGAGCCATTGCTTGAGCTACGACTCATATGCTCCTCTCATAGTCTAGGCCGTCACTTTTTCGTCAAAAGTTTTGGGTCTCTGTTTACTGCTATGATTCCACTTATACAAGTTGTATTGAGTCTTATGACTCGTAGATTGGCCTTGTAAGACTACCCTCTACTTAGCAGATTTGTGATTTTTGGTCTCTGTTTCTGGCTATGAGATCACTAGATGACTCGTAGCTTGGGCTACAACTCATAGGTAGCTCGTATGTTCTGCACTTCAGCAAAATCTACAATTTTTTCACCATAATCACGCCAACCTACCTTTTCTGCAAGATCAACACAAAAATACATAAGAACCATAAAAAAGTCGCATTAAGAACTCATAAAATTTCCTATTTTAGACATCAAATGTGTTGTATTTTGATAGCACATCAACAACCTCAACTTAGAAATGTTTCTTGTACTCAAGTGGCGACTCGATCTAAGTAGACAACGAGAAGCACATAGCAGCTGCACTAATGGAATTTACATCAATTACTCTAATTTAGTTACCAAACTTTTGTTTTCAAAACAAGATTGCAAGGCTTAGCAAAACAAAACACAAAGATGCATCTGGCAACCCAACTATGATAAGCTAAGGAGCATCAACCATCCACAATCACTGGTATAGTCATATACAATTAAGTAGTGCAAATGCCCTCACAAAAAAGAAGTCCCTCTTACTTACTCAAAAAACATTTAGAAATCAGGGACTGTGGAAGCATTCTCACTCTTACAAATGAAATTCATGCAAAATGACTAACACCATAGGCTTGCCTCTATACTCAATTTCTAGATTGGTGACAAAGTGGATTTGGATCACTTTTTGACTTAAAGGCTTGTAACATAGGCTCCTGGGGCTTTGGTATGATGTTTTAGGCAAGTAGTGAATAAAAGATATCCTTGAACCATGTTTTACCAACACTTTTATTTTTTAACCCAAACATTTTCACAAAATCCACCCTTATTCTCCTATTTCAAGCTTTTCCCGAGTGCTTTCATTCTCTTTTTTTAAGTTGTGAATTATTTTTGAACTCATTTTTGCTATTTCCTTCAATTCAAGGCATTTTTCTTTTCTTTTTCCTCCCCAGGCTCATGATTTTTCATTTCTTTCTTTATTTCCCATCTAACCATCTCATTTTTATTACTTTACCACAACAACGACCATCCTCAACATAGGATTTTAGCCTGAGGTGAAGTACACAATATCTAATCCCTAAACCAGAGCCACCATTTGTAGCCACCCTCATCTTAGGCTTTTAGCCTCAATCAAGGTTCACATGTTCAAGGATAGACCATAGCCAATATCAAGGTATTTCATCAAACAAGGTTAAAGCTAGTAAGATGTGTAGAAAGAAGGAGTACATGAGAAGCTCAAACATTTGGAACAATTGGTTCACTAACACATTTGGTAGGTCAGTTAGGCAAAAGTGGGCTCACTAGAACAAAAGCCTAAGATCCCTTCCAAATCACCCATATTACCAAACCAATCTTAGAGTAACAAGGCAAGTCCTGAGTCCATACATGATACACGAATGCAATAAAATAAGCTCACAACATACATGGCATTGCACACACAATCAAGTATAGACTCACAGGTCATGTTTCAAGCCTCAACTTACTTTTACATTATCAGAACAAACATCACAAGATAATCAAAATGCACAGTTCCATCAATAACCAACAATCTCAAAAATTTTGAGGGTACCTAATTTTTCGAATCATTCAAAAAGCATTTAAAGACTATGTATATGGCAAAAGACCATACTACTATGTAGTTACACATTATCTACACTACTTAAACATGTTGGTTCAACAGAAAATTAAAACATCCACGAGGAAAGGGAATCACGGCAAGAGAACCTTAGGATCAAAAGTAGGGGAAGTTATGGACTCGAGGCTACTCGAATTTCGCCTTAATCCACAACTTCCCACGCCCTACCAAAATAGAATAGTTTGTCCTCAAAGTGAAGACATGTAGAAATTTACAAGGGGCATACCTTGGATTGCCTCCTAAGAAGCACCTGATTTATTATCGCGGCAAGACAAGAAGCTTTTTGTACTCATGCCTTTTCAAGGTCCCAAACTTCCACTATCTCAATTTCTTCCATATTGCCTATGTATAGTTTGATGCTCTGACCATTGCCTTTAAAGACTTTACCTTCCCTGCTTTCTAACTCGATTGCTCCATAATTGAAAATGCGAACTACCCTGAAAGGTCCCATGCACTTGGATCTGAGTTTCCTGGGAAATAACTTCAACCTAGAGTTATAAAGCAACACCATGTCTCTTGGAACAAAATGGCGGTTCTCAATTTTGCGATCATGCTGCAGCTTCATCCTTTGCTTGTACAATGCCGAGCTCTCACACGCTTACAACCTAAACTCATCAAGCTCATTTACTTGCATTAATCGAGATGTTTCTACTTCATTCCAGTCTAGATTTAGCTTCTTCACTGCCCAAAGTGCCTTGTGTTCAAGTTCAATTGGCAGATGACATGTTTTCCCAAACACCAATTGAGTCAACTGGCAGATGACATGTTTTCCCAAACACCAATTGAATATGGAGACATTCCAATTGGAGTTTTGAAGGCCATACAGTATGCCTATAAGGCATCATCCAACTTCCTTGACCAATCAGTGTAATTCACATTAATCATTTTGGATATGATTTGCTTTATCTCATTGTTTGATACTTCCACTTGCCCACTCATTTGGGGATGGTACGGGGTTGCCACTTGGTGCTTCACACCATACCTTTCAAGGAAAGCCTTGACAGTTGATTGCAAAATTGAGAACCTCCATCACTGATAATTGCCTAAGGTGTACCGAACCTAGAAAAAATGTTTCTTTGGAGAAACCCGGTAACACTCTTTCCCTCATTGTTTGGTAAGGCTATGGCCTCAACCCATTTAGAGACATAATCAATTGCAACTAGAATATACTTATTACCATGAGAGCTAACATACTGTCCCATACAAACAATGCCCCAAACATCGAATAGTTCTATCACCAAAATAGGATTTAGAGGGAGTTCGTGCCTTCACGAAACCCCACCCTCTCTTTGGAACCAATCACAAGACTTACCATAATCATGGGTGTCTTGATGTATAGATGGCTAATAGTAGCCACTTTGTAACACCTTATAAGTAGTTCGAGCTCCACTGTGATGGCAACCCTCCAACGATAAAGGTATGCTTCAAGAATACTCATCATCTCAACTTCTGGAACACATCTATGGATCATCCCATCTACACAAATACGAAACAAATATGGCTCGTCCCAGAAGAACTTCTTTGCATTGTGCATAAACTTGTGACATTGATGGGTGTTCAAACTAGAAGGCATTATATCACTCAATAAGTAGTTAGCATAGTCTGCTAAGCAAGGTTTATGATCATGTGAGGTTGTCGAAGCTCTCTCATCGGGGAATGAATCATTGATGTCAAGTCTATCATCAAACTTCACCATAACATCATCTTCCAATCTAGAAAGATGGTCGGCTACCTGATTTTCAGATCCCTTTCGGTTGATCATATCAAAATTGAATTCTTGCAAGAGGAGTATCCATCTAATCAATCTCGATTTTGTATCCTTTTTAGCCATCAGATATTTGAGTTCCTTGTGGTCAATGTGTATTATCACTTTAGCTCCCAACAAGTACGAACAGAATTTTTCAAAGGCAAAAATCATGGCAAACAATTCTTATTCAGTGACTGTATAATTTTTCTGGGCCACATTAAGTTCTTTGCTAGCATAATAGATAGGATGCAAAATCTTATCCCTACACTACCCCAACACCATATCTAATGCAACCCCACTTGTGTCACACATTAGTTCAAATGGTTTCAACCAATCTAGAGCCACAATAATAGGTGCCGAAGTCAACTTTTGTTTCAATTCATCAAAGGCTTGCATGCATGCATCATCAAATACGAACTTGGTATCCTTCTCCAACAACTTGCACTAGTGATACGACCCCATAAAGTGCCCAAAAATGTGCCTCGAAATGCTCAAAATTTAAATTTTCATATATCTAAAAATCCATTTGTTATTTTGAAAATTCAACTTCATATTCATGATTAGGGGGTCTAAATTAGCAAGAGAAGGGTGTAATCCCGATTTAAGAGCGAAAGATTAATAATTATAATTTTTAAGTGACAATTCTAGTGAGCTGTTCGCGATGCTTCCGGGACACGCCTTGGGCGCGCTTTTGTACAAATCCCTCTCCACGTCCTCTCAGTGACGTGAAGATATATTTTTTTCGTTGGTCAATTTTCTTGTGCGGCCCAAAATACTCTTAGTGTTTGGCCCAAGTTTCCCCAAATGTGTTTTTATCTATACTTGGTCATGTTTCACCCTTATATCATCCTAAACATTCCCCAATAATCCAAAAACACTTAGCAATACTTTAGATCTAAGATTCAAGACTAAAAACCCTGATCTGGATTTAAGGATTTTCTTCAAGCGTTAAGTCTCCATTGTCAACCTTTACCAAGAACTTCTCCAAAGCTAAGGTATGTGGTGTTGAACCATTGGGTCCTTTCACCCATAGTACCTAAGACTCCTTTTTACTAATATTACATGATTTAAAGTTGATTTTATATGTGGATCTTGTATATTAAGAAATTTACTTCACAATGATTTTAGTTCATGAAAGTATGATTGTTTTAGCATGTTTTGAGCTCTAAATCTTGGATTTAATGTTGGATTTGATGAGGGGTTTTGATGTGAATGTATTGGGGTTGTTGCAAGGTGTTCATTGATGGTTTTACTATAGATTTTCCTGCATGATTTAATCCTATAAATTTCTTGGTCCTTTACCCCCATTGCACAACCCCAAGTGTTTGATAAAATGTCTGGTTATGTTTTCTTGAGGAATTAAAGATCCAAAGCATGAGATATGATATGAATGATATTATGATGATGAAATGAGCTTATGTACATGATATATACATGTTCTATGTAATGTGTTACATTTCACCGTGCCCGGTCTAGGGGTATAGGAGCTCGAATAACCATATGAGGGGTAGGTATCTTGCCACCAGGGTGTTCAACTGTGAATGACATCACCCATGTGAGGGGTATGTACCTTGTCACCATGGTGTCCTGGTGTGGATGGCATCAACCATATGAGGGTTATGTACCTTGCCACCAGGGTGTCCTGATTTGAATGGCATCTCCCAATCATAGTTGGGATTTTAGCTTGGTCTCTTCTACACATATGATATCTTATATGAGCATGAGTTATTGAAAGCATGTTTTACTTATGCATTGATCATACACGCCATATTGTTATACTATGCCTACTGTCTAATGTATGCATTTTGAGTATGATGTCTATCTATTGTTGCATTGCACCCCACATACTTAGTACATCCAAACATACTAATGCATACTCTTGCCTACATGATATCACCATTTAGGGATCAGTGCTCAAGTTGATCATCCTCCTCCTCCACATGGCTAGTCGGTGCCATTTCGAGCTTGTTAGTGAGTCCTTCATTTTGGGGACCTTAGTCTATGATTGCTATTATCTATGTATTGAGACACTTTCTTATGTTCTATTTTGACTATATGGGTGAGCCTAGTTACTTTGTCTTGTCCCCCGCTCTATCTATTTATTTAGAGGTATTTGTTGGACAAGCTATATATCTATGTTATTAGTTATGACTCCTTGGCCATAATTGATGTTATTTCAAGCTATCCCTTAGCCTTTTTTCCCCTTTATCTTATTTGAGGTATTTTACATTCTTTCGCAACCAATTATGTGTAATGATAAGTTTAGAGGCTTGGATGGGGTTCCTTCGGGTTCCCCATCCACCGTTTCACGTCTAGGCCCTAGGCTTGGGTCGTGAAAAACTTTGTATCAGAATACTAGGTTGATAGATCCTTAGAGACCAACACACTACGTCTATTAGATTCCTATTCATGGTTGTGAAGTATGCCATGACTATGATAGGAGGCTATGAGGCATTGTAGGAAATGTTTCCCTTCTTTATGTTCTATGTTTTCCTATAGAGTTATAGTGAGTTCCGCCACCCTAATGATTATTCTTTGCTGTGTTAGATCATGCCAAACACTAGAGGAAGATGGGCCCAAACTCCTGAGGAGCAACCTAACAATAGTGAGCTCCGAGATGCTCTTACTATGGTTGCCCAAGTGGTGGCCAACCAAGTCCAACAAGGGGTCCAAACCTCTCATTCTAATACCCTGGCAGCTAAGGTAAGAGACTTTATAAGGATGAATCCATAGGATTTTCCATAGGTCAAAGGTGGATAAAGACCCACAAGAGTTCATTGATGAGGTCTACAAAATCTTGTGTATCATAGGTGTTGGGCCAAATGAGAAAGCAGAGTTGGCGGCGTACCAACTCAAAAGGGGTCGCTCAAATTTGGTTTGATCAATGGAAGGGTGAGAAGGGTAATGGCTATGTGGTGGTTTGGGAGGAGTTCAAACTGTTCTGCCTTAATTGATTTTTCCCTCTTGAGCTTAGGGAAGAAAAGTTGGTTAAGTTTATGAACTTGAAGCAAGGTGGTATGAGTGTGAGAGAGTATGACCTCAAATTTAATCAACTTTCAAAGTATGCTCCTCACTTGGTGGCCGATCCTAGGTCAAAGATGAAAAGTTTTTTATGGGGGTTTCTAACTTGGTAAGTGAAGAATGTCGGTATGCCTTACTTATTAGTGATATCGATTTATCTCAGTTGATGACCTATGATGAGCAAATGTTAGAGGAGAAATTGAGAAAGAGGAGGGGCCATAAGGCTAAGAGGGCCCGTCTTGAGAGTAGGTTCCAAAAGGGTGCTAGATTTCATCAAGGCTAAGGGCCTTCTCATGTTACTAATAGAGGGTTTGCCACTGACTTCCTGAGGCCTCAAGGTGTGGGTGGAATGACTCCTAATGAATTATGTCCTAGATGTGGAAGGAATCATAGGGGCCCATGTTTGAGGGGTTCTAATGCATGCTCTGAATGTGGGTAGGTTGGTCACAAGAAGGTAGATTGTCCAACAAACCGTGGCAAGTTCCGGGGTGCTAATGCGGCCCTATTTGGGAGAGGTATTCCTCAAGGTGGTTCTCCAAGGCACAATTGATTTTATGTTATACATGGAAGGCGAGGGGTTGATGAGGTCTGCGATGTTGTTATCGGTATATTTAAAATCTTTAACTTTGATATGTATACTTTGATTGATCCAGGTGCTACTCTTTCCTTTGTTACTCCTGTTGTTGCTAAAAAGTTCCATGTTGTTCTCGAGTTGTTGCATGAGTCATATGGAGTATCTACTCCTATTGGTACCTCTATTGTTGCTAGGAAAGTTTATAGGAGTTGTCCTATTTGCATTTTCAATAAGTTGTTGCCTTGTGATCTTGTTGAATTAGACATTGTAGACTTTGATGTCATTCTTGGGATGGATTGGTTGCATGAATGTAGAACCCGTAAGGTCAAGTTTCAATTTCCAAATGAACCCATCCTTGAGTGGGAAAGTCAAGATGTGGTGGTCAAAGGTAGATTCATTTCATGCATTAAAGCCCATAAGTTGATTTCTAGAGGGTGTTTGTATCTTCTTGTGAGGATTAAAGATGTGGAGTCCAAGGTCCCTTCCATTGAGTCGGTCCCCATTGTAAACATGTTTTTTGATATCTTCCCCAATGACCTTCCCAGTGTCCCTCCCAAAAGGGAAATAGAATTTGGCATAGATCTTCTTCCTGATACTCAACCTATCTCCATTCCCCTTTACCGTATGGTCCCAGTGGAGTTGAAGGTGTTGAAAGAGAAATTGAACGATTTGTTGGAAAAGGGATTTATTAGACCTAGTTAATCACCTTGGGGTGCTCCGGTGTTGTTTGTGAAAAAGAAGGATGGGTCACTTAGAATGTGCATTGATTATCGACAACTTAATAGGGTCACTACAAAGAATAGATATCCCCTTCCAAGAATTGATGATTTATTTGACCAATTGCAAGGGGCTACTTCTTTTCTAAGATTGACCTTTGGGCCAAGTATCATGGTCTTGTGATATTCCCAAGATGGCCTTCTGGACTTGATATAAGCATTATGAATTTGTAGTGATGTCCTTTGGGTTGACTAATGCACCTGCTATCTTATAGACTTAATGAATAGGGTCTTCAAAAACTACCTTGATTCCTTTGTTGTGATCTTCATTGATGATATATTAATCCATTAACATAGCAGGGAGGAGGATATGGCCCATTTAAGGGTTGTGTTACAAAGATTGAGGGAGAAGAGATTGTATGATAAATATAAAAAGTGTGAATTTTGATTGAAGGAGGTTGCATTTTTAGGTCATGTGATGTCGGGGGATGCCATTAAAGTGGATCCTAAGAAGATTGATGTGATTAAAAATTGGCCTAGACTATTAACCCAATCAGATATTAGGAGTTTCTTGGGCCTTACGGGTTACTATAGAAGGTTTGTGAATGAGTTCTCCTCCATTGCTTCCCCTATGATAAAATTGACTCAAAAGAGGGTTAAGTTTGAGTGGACCGATAAATGTGAGAAAAGCTTCCAAACATTGAAAGATGAACTTGTGTCCTCTAGATTATTGTCACTACCGGATGGGCTTGAGGGTTTTGTTGTGCATTATGATGCATCTAGAGTTGGTTTGGGTTGTGTGCTAATGCAAAATGGTAAGGTTATAGCCTATGCTTCTAGGCAATTAAAAGTGCATGAAAGGAACTACCCTACCCATGATCTTGAATTAGCCGCCGTAGTATTTGCATTAAAGATTTGACATCATTATTTGTATGAGGTGCATCTTGATGTCTTCATCGATCATAAGAGCCTTGAATATGTCTTCACACAAAAAGATCTCAACTTGAGACAAAGAAGGTGGCTATAACTTCTCAAAGATTATGACATGAGTATGCATTATCATCCAGGTAAGGCAAATATTGTGGCAGATGCTTTGAGCTGGGTCTCTATAGGTATCCTAGCTCATCTGGATGCTGGTGATATGGATATGGCTAGGGAGGTGCATAGATTTGCTAGATTGGGGGATAGGTTGGAAGATATGGGTAATGGTGTACTTGTTGTTGATGGTTCTAAATCCTTCTTGATGAAGCCCATAATTCCTCTTGTTCTATCCACCCCTGCTACACCAAAATGTACAGAAAATTGACGAATGTGTATTGGTGGGGAGACATCAAGAGGGACATTGCTAAATTTCTTCCTGGTTGCCATAGTTACCAACAAGTCAAGGCCGAATATCAAAGGCTGAGTGGCCTAACCTAAGACATAGAGATTCCTACTTGGACGTGAGAGTTAATTAATATGGATTTTGTGGTTGGGTTGCTCAAGACTAGGAAAGGTTTTGATTCTATATCGGTGGTGATTAATAGGATGATGAAGTCGTCTCACTTTCTACCGATTAAGACAACATATGGGGCTGAAGAGTATGCAAGGTTGTACATCTATGAGTTAGTGATGTTACGTGGGGTTCCTTTATCCATCATATCGGACCGAGGTACACAATTTATTTCACACTTTTGGAGGTCTTTTCAAAGGGGTCTTGGTAGCAAAGTTTACCTTAGTACGGCCTTCCACCCTCAAAGGGATGGCCAAGCCTAAAGGACAATTCAAACACTTGAGGGTATGCTTAGAGCTTGTGTCTTGGGGCTTAAAGGTGGTTGGGATGACTATTTTCCATTGATTGTGTTTGCCTACAACAATAGCTATCACTCTAGCATCTGTATGACTCATTTTGAGGGTCTTTTGGGAGACATCGTAGATCACCAGTGGGTTGGTTTGAGGTTAGAGTGGTAGCTTTATTGGGGTCGGATCTAATTATTGATGCTCTTAAGAAGGTTAAGATGATTAGGGAAAGGTTGAGGACAACCCAAAGTCGACAAAAATCCTATGCCAATGTAAGAAGATGAGACCTAGATTCCAAGTAGGTGATTGAGTCTATTTAAATGTTCCTCTAATGAAAGGTGTGGTCCGTTTTAGTTAAAAGGCAAAGTTGAGTCCAAGGTACATCGGTCCTTATTGGCAAGGTAGCTTATGAGTTGAAGTTGCCTAGTGAAATGAATTTGGTTCATCTAGTATTCCATGTTTCTATGTTGAGGAAGTGTGTTAGTGATCCTAATTCCATTGTGCCTCTTGATATTGTGGGTGTTGTTGAGGATGACTTAACTTATGAGGAGGTTTTGGTCCAGATCTTGGATAGGCAAGTAAAGAGATTGAGGAACATAGAGGTAACATCCGTTGAGGTCCTTTGGAGGAACCAACAAGTCGAAAGTGCTACTTTGGAGGCCGAGGTAGATATGCAAAAGCGGTATCCTTATCTTTTCCACTCCATTCAAGTCTAAGGTACTAATATTAAGTCCCATATGTGATTTCAAGTCTTAATTTCATCCCCTATGTCATTCATATTCATTCACGTTTAAGTTGGTAAACTTACGATGATTTTACACTTATGTTAAGATTTTTAAAATGGTGTTTTACGTGTTATGTGGTATTCTTGTTGGGGCTGATTTTTTCATGACCACTCTTGTCTTGTACATCTCTTTTACATTTGGGGACAAATGTTCCCAAGGGGGAGGTATTGAAACAACCCCAAAAAGTGCCCAAAAACGTGCCTCAAAATGCCCGAAATTTTAATTTCCATATATCTAAATATTCGTTGGTTATTCTAAAAATTCAACTTCATATTCATGATCGGGGGGATGAAATTAAGTGTAAAAGGGTCTAACCCCAATTTAAGAGTGAAAGATTAGCAATTATAAATTTGTAAGTGATGATATCCAGTGAGCTGCTCGTGATGCTTCCGCGACGCGCCTTGGGCGCGTTTTAGTACAAATCTCTCCCCACGTCCTCTCCGCAACATGGGGATGTCTTTTTTCCAGGCAATTTTCTTGTGCGGCCTAAAATACTCTAAGTTTTGGGCCCAAGTTTCCCCAAACGTGTTTTTATCTATACTTAGTCAAATTTCACCCTTATATCATCCTAAACATTCCCCAATACTCCTCAAAACACTTAGCCATATTTTCACTCCAAGATTAAAGATTCAAAACCCTCATCTGGATTTAAGGTTTTTCTTCAAGCTTTAAGTCTTTATTGTCAACCTTTACCAAGAACTTCTCCAATGCTAAGGTATGTAGTCTTGAACCATTAGGTCCTTTCACCCATAGTGCCTAAGCCTCCTTTTTAGTAATATTTCATGATTTAAAGTTGATTTTACATGTAGGTCTTATATATTAAGAAATTTACTTCACAGTAATTTTAGTTCATGAAAGTATGGTTGTTTTAGCATGTTTTGAGCTCTAAATCTTGGATCTAATGTTGGATTTGATGAGGGGTTTTGATGTGAATGTCTTGGGGTTATTGCAAGGTGTTGATTGATGGTTTTACTATAGATTTTTATGCTTGATTTCATCTCTAAATTGCATGGTCCTTTACCCCCATTACACACCCTCCAAGTGTTTGATAAAATGTCTATTATGTTTTCTTGAGGAATTAAAGGTCCAAAACATGAGATATGGTATGAATGATGTTATGATGATGAAATGAGCTTATGTACATGATATATATATATATACACTCTATGTAATGTGTTGCATTATACCATGCCCGGTCCGGGGCGTATAGGAGCCCGAATAACTATATGAGGGGTATGTACCTTGCCACCAGGGTGTCCAAGTGTGAATGGCATCAACCATGTGAGGGGTATGTACCTTGTCACCAGGGTGTCCAAGTGTGAATGGAATCAACCATGTGAGGGGTATGTACCTTGCTATAAGGGTGTCCAGGAGTGAATGACATCAACCATGTGAGGGGTATGTACCTCGCCACCAGGGTGTTAACGTGTGAATGGCATCTCCTGACCATAGTTGGGATTCTAGCTTGGTCTCTTCTACACATATGATATCTTATATGAGCATGAGTTATTGAAAGCATGTTTTACTTATGCATTGATCATACATGCCATATTGTAATACTATGCCTACCGTCTAATATATGCATTTTGAGTATGATGTCTATCTATTGTTGCATTGCACCCCACGTACTTAGTACATTCAAATGTACTAACGTATACTCTCACCTACATGATATCACCATGTAGGGACCGTGCTCAAGTTGATCATCCTCCTCCTCCACGTGGCTAGTGGGTGCTATTCCGAGCTTGTTGCTGAGTCTTCCATTTCAGGGACCTTAGTCTATGATTGCTATTATCTATGTATTGAGACACTTTCTTATGTTCTATTTTGACCATGAGGGTGAACCCGGTTACGTTGTCTTGGCCCCCCTCTATCTATTTATTTAGAGGTGTTTGTTGGACAAGTTATGTATCTATGTTATGAGCTATGACTCCTTGGCCCTTATTGATGTTGTTTGCAAGCTATTAGCTAGCCTTTATGCTCCTTAACTTATTTGAGGTATTTTACATGCTTCCGCGACCAATGATTTGTAATGATAAGTTGAGAGGCTTGATTGGGGTTCATTCGGGTTCCCCATTCGTCGTGTCACATCTAGGCCCTAGGCTTGGGTCCTAACAATAAGGGTCGTGAGATCTTGGAAAAATCCTTAATGAAGCATTGGTAGAACCCTGTGAAGCCTAAAAAACTCCTGATACCTTTCACAGAGATTGGTGGTGGTAGTTTCTCGATAACCTTTGTTTTTTCTTTATCCACCTCAGTTCCCTAGCCTAAAATTATGTGACCAAGCTCGATGCCTTCTTTGACCATAAAATGACATTTCTCCCAATTCAACACCAGATGAGTCTCGACGCACCTATGCAACACATCCTGCAAATGTTGCAAGCACTCTTCAAAAGACTGTCCTGCCACACTAAAATCATCCATGAACACCTCTATAGTGCTTTCAACCATGTCCGAGAAAATAGATATCATACATCTTTGAAATGTGGATGGAATATTACACAGTCCAAATGGCATTCACTTAAATGCAAAGGTACCATGTGGGCATGTGAAAGTTGTTTTTTCTTGATCCTCAAGCACAATAACAATTTGATTATACGCAGAATATCCATCAAGGAAATAATACCATCCTTTCTCTGTTAGTATGTCAATCACCTGATCCATGAAGGGCATAGGAAAATGGTCTTTCTCGGTGGAAGCATTGAGTCTTCTGTAATCCATACACACTCTCCATCCAGTGACTGGTCGCATAGGAGTCAACTTATTCTTTGCATTAGGAACCACTGTGATACCTCCCTTCTTTGCCACACACTGCAGTATACTCACCCACTCACTGTCAACGATCGGGTAGATTACTCCTGCATCCAACAACTTCATGATTTCTTTCTGTACAACCTCTTGCATTAGGGTGTTCAACTTTCTCTGATGTTTGATACTAGATTTGTAATCCTTGACCAGTTGAATCTTATGAGTGCATATCCCAAGGGTTATGCCAATAATGTCTACAGTTGTCCACCCAATGGCCCTTTTGAATTGTTTGAGAATGGAGACGAGGGCCTCTGTTTGGACTTCACTTAAATCGGCTGCAATTATGACTGGCGGCGAGTTATTTTCTCCTAGTATACATACTTCAGATCTGTTGGTAGTGCCTTCAACTCTAACTCAGGTGGTACTTCTAAGAAGGATTTGTAGGTAGGGTTTCCCTATTGAACAAATCCAACTCCAACCAGGCCTATCGCCTAGGTACAAATGACATTCCAAGAGGATTTATTGTTTCCTCATAATCAGGATTGCTTTCACCATTGAAATTCATCAGCATAACTGCTAAGGGTTCAACTCCCAACCTCAACTCAACTTCGATCTCCACTTCATTGTCCTCACTTATTTCAATCATTGAGATGACCTGAAACAACTTTTCCTATCTTGTTCACCCACTTGAAGCAAATTACCTTTTCACCAAACCTGAAACTAAACAAACTCTTTACCATTTCCACCAATGCTCTTCCTGTGGACAAGAAAGGTCTTCCCAAGATGATAAGGATTGCAAAATCAATCTCACAGTCAAGTATAAAAAATCTATGGGAAATATAAATTTATCTACCTTGACTAACACATCATAAAGTCCCCCATTGGCTTCTCGACTATTGTATCTTCCATTAACAACTGCATCTTTGTAGGAACAAGGCTGCCCATACCAAGTTTTCTGAATACGGCAGGCATTAAGTTAATGCTGGCTCCCAAATCACATAGTACTCTAGGAAATGCAAGTTGCCAACTGTGCATGTTATGGTGAATGCACCCGGATCTTCCTGCTTTTGCACTAATGACTTTGTACGGCACTCCAACGTTGAAAGTTTTGGGAGAGGTCTTGGCTAGCTTTTTGCTTTTTTTAACTAGATCTTTCATCTATTTAGCGTACCTCAGCATCCTCTCAAGAGCTTCAACTAAGGGAATGTCCATTGACAACTTCTTGAGTATCTCCAAAAATTGTTCAAACTTACCTTCCTCTTTTGGGAAAAAAGAGGAGGGGGCCTTGGGAAGGTTCTATATTTCTTTGATTTCTCTTTTATCCTGGGTGCTTCGGTCTCTTCATTCACCCTATTCTTGTGGCTTCCAGTCATAACCTTTGGCATAGGGAAATGAACAGTGCTTTTTCCACTCTGAGTCATGACTTCCATACAATGCCCTTTGTTTTTAGGATTTTGAACCGTATTGCTTGGTAAGGTGCCCTTTTGGCATTGATTCAATTGCAAAGACTTACCCAAATTGTTGTTCAAGTTGTTTAATCGCCACAGAGTGGGACTCTATCTTTTGGTTTATGCTTGAAATGTCCGATTTCATTCCCTTCAAAGTCTCATCTTGGTGGTCGTCTCTCTTCAACAACTTGTCAAACATCTCCTCAATCCTCGAAGTGCTTGGCACAACATCATGGTTGTGGGGCAGCATATAAGGACCATTCCTATAACTATCTCTTATACCCCATTCAACATCCGATAGTCTATCCCTATCATAATATCCACCTTAATTATCTCTATAAGCACCATCATGGTTGTAGTTTCGACCTTGATTCCTGGAACCTTGCCTCCAATAGTCCAAGTTGCACCCCTCCAGGTTATTCCGGAAACCCACTGCTTGGTTGCTTACAAAACAAGCATTCTCATTAAAGAACGGATCTTCATACATAGGAGCCTTAGGAGTTTGGTAAGTGACCACTTGGATACTTGCTTGGTTTTGCTTCAAGACCAAGTCCATACTTGTGCGAAGTTGAGCATATTGTTCGATGATCTCTTCATTGACCTTTGCTTGCTTATTGTTGGTGTTAACTGCAAAAGAGTTCTTCATTGTACCTTACTCTCACTGACCCCATGCTTTATTGGTTTTAACCACTTACTCCATATTTGTGGCTATCAACGCAAAAGGTTTGTCAAGAAATATGCCTCTCGTGATTGTGTCGGTGCAATCTTGACTATTCTCATCAAATGCCCAATAAAAAATCTCAACCAAGGCATTGTCAACAATCTTGTGATCAGGGACCATCCTCAAGCATTTGGTAAATCTCTCCCATGTGGTACTAATAGAGTCACCCGACAATTGCTCAAAGTTGTTAATTTGATCTTTGAGCTTTAACTCTTTGATCTTGGAAAATGTCTTTCAAGAAACACGCTCTGAAGCTCTGCCAAACTTGTTATTATACCTGGAGGAAGCTCAGACAAACACACTGCTGCATTCCTAGTCAATGACAGTGGAAACACCCACAAACCAATGACATCAAGAGGAAGATTTTGTGTCTCCATGATACTCTTACATACAAAAACCACATTATAGAGATGATGGTAGGGATCCTTTGAAGGTAGCCTTGTGAATAACCCATGGTTTTGGAGCATTTGAAGTAACCCACTTGACACCTAGAACTTAGCGTCTGCCGGTGGAGGAGACAGTATTATTGCACTGGTAACATCCATGGCTATAGGGTTCAAACGATTCTGATTCCATCTATAAGAATTTTCATTGAAGTCCCTCAGTTATGGCCTGTTATCCCTTCGTGGTGGATTCTCCTCTCTTCCCATATCATCATTCATATTCATATCTTCTTCAACCACGACTTCCTCATTCAATTGAGCCATTCTTCTAAAGAGTTGATGGATCTCCAAATTAATAGGAGCTAAGGGAGTGCTTTGGCTCCTTGTGTTGGGCATACAACCTAGTACACCGTGCAAGTAAAATCAAACAACAACAAAAACAAAAAGTAAAATATAAGAGAGTTTAGAAATTAACACTTGAACTAACTAATAGTGAAATTAAGTCATAACCTAGTCATATTCCTCGGAAACGACACCATAATTTTTGATGATGTTCACACTCCAGTAAGAAAGTGGTCATTATCAGCGATTAACCTAACTAAAGGCTAGGGTCGAATCTACAGGGAATACAGGACTTGACTACAAGAATTCACTATCAATCATTTCGAGAATCTATAACTAAAATCTCTAAATGGAGTATTTTCTTTGTAATTCAAGAATAAAAATAAAAACAAAACTAACTATGTAGAAAAACACTCAAATTTGGGGACAACTTTGGAATTGTGTTCACCATGATTTGTCGACTCGATTACCCTAGACAATATAACTACAATTGGAAATTCACATGCAGGATGGTAATTTAGGTTCTTCTAGCCCTCTTGTGAAGGTGAAGGTTGAATTTCACCATGGAGCTTGGTCGGCAACCATGGTGTGCCAACTAACCGTTATGTATTGTCCCTATCAACCTCCCCTTGATCAGGGTTGGTTGATTAGGCGAGAACACATCAATCAAATCCTGTCATTTACTTCCCTTTTCCTATTCATCACTACCTTGGTCAGGATCATGATAGTAGCTGAGATTTGATGTTTGCCACTACCAAACAACAACTAAAATGAAGGGAAATAAATAATACATGCAAAACCCCAATCATAGAAATGGAATAAATCTACGTCATCTCAAGTCAATTACCCATGATTGCCACAACCACAAGTTCTGGGTTCTTAGCTACTCATGGCTAAAGTAAAATCAACAAAAATGCAAAGATAAGACATAGTTGAGAGTTTTACCCAAGAGCAATGAAAAATGATAGCACCACAAGCTTCAAACCACAAGCTTGATATATTAAGAATGAATACAATATGGGATTTGCACTCCCCAAAAGTGGATTTTGAAAGAGAAAATAAAAATCTATCTAGAACCCTAAAATATTCTTGAGAGAATATTCAAAGGTATACTCAATGCTCTTTATTTTGAATCTCTGCTATATCTTCAATAAAGAACCCTAACTTAAAGTACTTATAGTGTTTACAAATTTAGCACTAAAAATTACACAAAAGACAGCTGACAGCTAGTACGTCTAGCAGGCACGACTCGTAGGGTGGACTATAAGTCTTAATTGGGGTCTCGTATCAGGTTCTTGGTGTGGTATCAATTGGTATGACCCCACTGGTATGAGTCATTGCTTGGGCTACGACTCGTATGCTCCTTTCGTAATCTAGGCCTTCAGTTTTGGGTCCAAAGTTTTGGCTCTCTATTTCCTGCTATGATTCAACCTATACGAGTCATATTGAGTCTTACGACTCGTAGGTTGGCCTCATAGGGACTGACCTCCACTTAGTAGATTTCTAATTTTTAGTGTCTGTTTCTGTCTACGAGATCACCATATGATTCATAGCTTGGGTTATGACTCGTAGGTGAGCTCGAAGTTCTGCACTTCAGCAAATTCTATAATTTTTTTACAAAATCATACCAACCTACCTTTTCTTCAAGAACAACATAAGAACACATAAAAACCGTAAAAATATTGCATTAAGAACTACAAAATTCCTTGTTTTAGTCATCAAATGTGCTGTATGTTGACATCACATCAATTTCAATCTTGAATTGCGTGGTTTTGTACTAGTACTACACACCCACCAAGTGTTTGATAAAATGTCCGATTTAGGGTTCTTTAGGAATTAATGGTCCAGTGCATGTCTTATGAGTTGAATGACTATATGATGATGAAAGAAATATATATATGTGTGTTTAAAGCATTAAAGAACCTATTGTATTGCAAGTGAATTGTTGGGCTCTCATGTTGTTATGTTCTTGGGAATCATTGATGATTTATTGAGTCCTTATGCTAAGATTTATTCTCATGTGAATTGTGACTCTTATTAGAAGGGGTTATGAACTATGTTATATCCTTTAGCCTCTATTAAAAGGCCAATTCCTACATGTAGGGGTTATGAACTATGTGTACAACTTACCATCATGTATGAATCAATGCTACTCACTTATTCATTTCCACATGTAGGGGTTATGAACTATGTTGTACTCCTTACCCTCATGTATGATTTGAGGTTATGCAAGGTACTCACATGTTGGGGTTATGATCTATGCTACCTTCCACCCACATGTGCTATTCAGTTACTCACTTCTACATATAGGGGTTATGAACTATATTGTACTCCTTACCCTCGTGTATGATTTGAGGTTATGCAATGTACTCATATAAAGGGGTTATGAACTATGTAAAATGCGTCACCCTCATATGCACACATGTAGGGGTTATGACCTATGCTACCTTTCTACCCACATGTGTTATTCATTATCTCTTATTTACATGTAGGGGTCATGTACTATGCTATATTTTTACCCTCATGTCCTACCTATTGTCCCCTAGAAAGGGTTATGACCTATGACATATTCCTCACCCACTAGTATAAGGTATTTGGATGAGCTAATCTTGTTATTTTATTGTGTTAAACAAGTTATGAAAGTATGATTATTTTTAAGCATGTTTTACTACAAGCATTATTCATGCATGTCATGTTGATAATATACTATCTCTTGCTATGATTATGCATTTTGGTTATACTGCCTATCTCTTGTTGCATTGCATCCCACATACTTAGTACATTCTAACATACTAATATATACTCTATGCCTACATGATATCACTATGTAGGAACCGAAGCTCCACTTGAGCATCTCCACCCACGTGGCTAGTACGGTTTCACTCAAGCTTGTTGGTGAGTCCTCCATTTCGGGACGTTGCTTATGATCTCATGCTATGTTTAAAATATATCTTTCTTTTATGTATACTTTGACTATGAAGGTGATCCCGGTTGCTTGTCTTGGCCCCCGCTAAGTATCTATGTTTAGAGGTGATGATGGACATGTTATGTACCTATACTATGAGTCTTGACTCTCTTATCTCTTGATATTTATGACATAGAAGTTTACCCTTAGTCCCAATTCCCCTTATTTATGCTTATCTCTTATTGTCATTTTAATTGCTTCCACACCCAAGGATGTGTAAAGATATGCTATAAGGCTTGTTTGGGGTTCATTTGAGTTCCCTATTCGTTGGTCATGTCTAGGCCCTAAGCTTAGGTCATGACAGTTCCTTCCAAGGAGGTCTTGGAACCAAGATAAAGCTTAATACGACCTTTCACCCTCAAATGGATGGCCAAGACGAAGGAACTGTCCAAACACTTGAGGACATGCTTAGGGCTTGTGTATTAGAGCTTAGTTAGGATGATCATCTTCCATCGATTGAGTTTTCATATAACAATAGCTATCGTTCAAGCATTGGTATGGCTCATTTTGAGGCTCTCTATGGTAGACGTTGTAGATCGCCAGTTAGGTAGTTTGAGGTTAGGGAGGTGACTTTGTTGGGTCCAGGTCTAGTTCTGGATGCTATGGAGAAGGTAAAGATGATTAGACAAAGGTTGAAAACAGCGCAAAGTCAACAAAACTCTTACGCTGATGTGAGAAAGAGGGAGCTTGAGTTTAAGGTTGGCGATTAAGTCTGTTTGAAGGTGTCACCTATGAAGGGTGTAGTTCATTTTGGTAAGAAGGGCAAGTTAAGCCCTAGATATGTGGGTCCTTCTAGGAGATGAGGAGGATGGGTAAGGTGTCCCACAAGTTTTGATTTGCTTAGTGAAATGGAATTGGTTCATCCAGTCTTTCATGTGTCTATTCTGAGGAAGTGTGTGGGAGATCCTAATGCTATTATCCCTCTTGATGTTGTGGGGGTAGTTGAAGACAACTTGACATATGAACGGGTTCCAGTAGAGATCTTGGATAGACAAGCGAAGAGGTTGAGGAACAAGGATGTTGCTTTTGTTAAGGTTCTTTATAGGAATCAAAAAGTCAAAAGTTCTACTTGGGAGGCCGAAGCGGACATGCAAAAATGATATACTTATCTCTTCCATCCTACTCAAGCAAAAGGTACTAATTCTAAGTCTTCTATATGATTTCATGTCTCATGTTCCAGCCCATAAGTCATTTGCATGCATTCTTGTTTACATTGATAAAGTTCATGGTGATTTTACACTTATTTTGAGATTTTGAAAATGATGTTTTAAAGTATGTTGTTGCATTCTTGTTGGGGCTTATTTCTTCATAATTACTCTTCTCAAATATGCTTATTTCACATTTAGGGACGAATGTTCCCAAGGGGGAGATATTTAAACAACCTCAAAAAGTGCCCGAAATGTGCCTCAGAAATGCCCGGAATCGTAATTTCCATATATCTCAAAATCCATGTGCAATATCAAAAATCCAACATCATATTCTTGTTTAGGGGGTTAAATTGAGTGTGAAATGGGTCTAACCCCGATTTAAGAGCAACCATAGCAAAATTTGAAAATCAAAAAACTTTGATTTCTAATGGCGATCCGCGCCCCTGGCGTGATGCACCAAGGGTACACCACAGTTTTATTTTTGCCCAGTTTTGTTGAGTCGGTCCAAGGCCTTTGGGTCTTGGGCCTAAGTGTTCCCATGTGTGAAAATACCTACGCATAGCCTTATTTTACCCTCATATCATTCAAGACATTCCCAAATACTCTCTTAAACACTTAAACAATATTTCATCTCCAAATTTCAAGTCCCAAAACTCATCCTGATCGTAAGGTTCTCATTCAAGCTTCAAGTCCCCATCCCCAATCTTCTTCAAGGATTCTCCAAAGCCAAGGTATGTGGGTTTCTTTCACGGGGTCCTTTCACCCATGATACCCAAGCTTCCTTTACCTTTAAATTCCTAATTTAAAGTTGATTTATTCATGGGTCTTATTTATTATGAATTTCACTAAACATTATGTTGAGGTTTCATGAAATTATAGTTGTTTTAGCATATTTTGAGCTATGAATCTAAGATCTAATGTGAGACTTGATGAAGGATTTTGATGTATATTGCTTCAGGGTGTTACCAAGTCTCTATTGATGGTCTTACATTGAATTTTCTAGCATGATTACACTCTTGAATTGCTTGGTTTTATACTAGCACTACTCACCCGCCAAGTGTTTGATAAAATGTTCGGTTAATGTATTTTGGAGGAATTGAAGGTCCAATGCATTTCTTATAACTTGAATGACTTTAACATGATGAAAGGAACGTACATATATGATATTCTCCCATATAGTGTTGGAATGTGACCATGCCTTGCTCCGAGGGTTAAGAGCCCGGGTAACCATGTCGAGAGGTTTGTACCTTGATACCAATAAAGTGTTTTTGCCTTGATAACCAGGTTGAGGGGTTAGTACCTCAATCACCAAGGGTGGTAGGGAACGACTATCCACTAACTAATCAAGGGGTTCATACCTTGGTAACTAGGTTGAGGGGTTAGTTCCTCAATAACCAGGGGTGGTTGGGTGTGAAGATCTATCAACCAACCAAAGGGGTTTGTACCTTGGTAACCTACAAGTTTTATATGTTGGTCTCTTCTTACACCTTGTTTTATATTCTATGTAAGGATATTTTACTTAAGCATTGATCATACATACCATATTGTTAATATGTTATCTATTTCCTACTATTAAGCATTTTGGTTATGATTCTTATCTTTGTTGTATTTCATCCTACATACTTAGTACATTCAAATGCACTAACACATACTATATGCCTACATGATGTCACCATGGAGGAACCGAAGCCCCACTAGATCATCCTCCTCCACGTTGCTGGTATGACTTCTCTCAAGCTCTTTGGCAAGTCCTCCATTTCAGGGATGATGTTTATGATTTCATGCTATATTCTAAGAATATCTTCCTTTTTTGTATATATTGACTATGAGGGTGAGTTCGGTAGCTTATCTTGGCCCCCGCTAAGTATCTAAGTTTTAGATGTGTTATTGGACATGTTTTGTATTATGCGATGAACTTTGACTCCCTCTTGACTCTTGATGTTTATGAAATGAAAGTTGTCCTTTAGCCCCGTTTATCCCTATTTGTATACCCTTATTGTATTTTATTGATTTCGTGACCAAAGATGTGTAATGATATGTTAAGAGGCTTGCTTGGGGTCCCTTTGGGTTCCCCATGCGTCGTGTTATGTCTAGGCCCTAGGCTCTGGTCATGACAAATTCATTATTTGCATTTGGGACCATTGTGATACCACCTTTCTTTAGAAGGCACTAAATCAGACTAACCCATTCACTATCGGCAATCATATAGATCACTCCTACATCCACCATTTGATGATCTTCCTGCGTACTACCTGTTGCGTGGGGGTTGAGGCGCCTTTGGTGCTCAATACTTGGTTATAGTCCTTGACCAACTGGATTTCGTGTGTACATATCTCAGGAGGGATTCCAATGATATCCGTAGTCATCCATCCAATGTCCTTCTTAAACTGTTTATGCACCATGACAAGGGCGCTCCCCTACTCATCATTCAAATCCACAGTAACTATAACTGGCAAAGTGTTGCTGGCTCCCAAGAATGCTTATCTCAGATGTGTTGGAAGGGCCTTCAACTCTAATACTGGTGGTTCTTCTATGGATGGCTTTGTGGATGGTGACTCCCAATTTTGCAAATCTACCTCTAGCTTAGTTTGGTGCCTAGGGTTATAAGACACCCCAGAGCATTCACTGTCTCCTTATAATCTAGGATGTCATCACTGTCAAAGTTCATTAGCATTACTTCTAACGTATCAACACCGAATATGACCTCAAGTGGTACTTCTGGTTCAACATCATTAATCAACTCAATAACAGAGACCACCCTCAAGTCATTTTCTTTCTTTGCCTGTTGAAAGATGTTGAACACGGCCTCATCTTTCGCAAATCTAAACTTGAGTTGGCCCTCCTCTATGTCCACCAAAGTGCACCCAGTGGCTAAGAAGGGCCTCCCCAAGATGATAGGGACTTCAAGATCAACCTCGCAATTCAGGATCACAAAGTCTGCGGGGAATATGTAGACTCAAGAGAATTCAATTACCACAATTTGAATAATTAACCGATTTACTTCCCCAAAGGAGGGGTTTTTGCAATAATCAATAAAAAAATAAACCAAACTAACACATGAGTGAAATAAATATGGAGAGAAACTAGGGTATTATGTTCCGCATGATCCCTAACTTAGTATCACCAGATAACCTAATTCTTCTAGTGTGTAGCATGCGGGACGGTAAGTTAAGTTCACCAAATCCTTTGGTCCTAGCAAGAGGCGAATTTCACTATATGACTTGGCCAATCTCCATAATGTGCATTACTAGCCCATAACTATTACTCCCAATACAACCTCCCGTTGGCCTAGTTCGGTTGATCAGATGAGAATACATCAATAAAATCTTGTTAATTAATCTCTTTTCCTATTCATTATTACCTTGGTCAAGTCGTCCACCACTACTAAACATACTAAAGAAAGAGAATTAATTAATACATGCATGCACACTTTTCAAGAATTATGAATTATTCAGTTTTACCTTCTTTGTTCTTCATAGTTCCCACAACCCTAGTTGTGGATTTAGCTACTCATGATTTGTGTAGATGCAAGACTTATGTATTGGAATATCATAATAGAGCACTTACACAGTTGAATTAAGAACAAGCCAATCCAACTTCAAAGAGAATCACAATATTAAAGATGAAATCAAAGTACAAGTATTCTCAAAACAGTCCAATGTTATCTCACTAGTTTTCCTCACTAATTCTAAAGTTCTCTGTGTACTATGCGTAAACTTATGAAAAATAACCTAAGAAACTTATTTATAATATTTAAAATATAAGTCCTAAATATAGTAGGATAACTAGGTTGGCACGTCTCACGAATAGGTTTATGGGCCATGTTGCATTCCACGGCTCATATTCGGGGTCTCGTACAGTGTTGTTGGAAAACTAGACTTCAAGTTTATGACACCCCCTCTATTACCTGTAAAGTGGTTTATGATCCATAGGGGTTTTTCACCTGATGAATCTTAAGAACGTCCTCATCTACGATCCTCAGGGCACGAACCATGTTTTACAACTCATAAATTGTTCCACCATCTGCCATGACCCAAGCCTGGAGCCTAGACATGACACGACGAATGAGAAACCCGAAGGAACCCCAAACAAGCCTCTTAGCATATCATTCACATATCCTTGGTTGGGGAAGCAAAATAAACATCAATAAGTGATATTATTGAAAAAGAGGAAATGGGACTAAGGTAAATCTTTCATAAACATAGAAACATAATAAGAGTCAAGCTCAAAGCATATACAAACTTAATATCCAACAACTTCTCTACTTTAGAATGGAACGGGGCCAAGACACTTCCCGGGCTTACGCTCATGATAATAAGTGTTTACCATAAAAAGAGAAGTCTCACCATAGCAAGAGTAATATAGCTATTGTCCTCGGAATTGAGGACTCACTAAAGCTTTCTTCGAAGTACCGAACTAGCCACGTGGAGGAGGATGATCAAAAGGAGATCCGGTCTCTACATGGTAATATCATATAGGCATAGAGTATGCATTAGTACTTTGAATGTACTAAGTATGCAGGGTGCAATGCATCAAGGCATAACCATAATATTCAAAATGCATAATCATAATCAATGGATATATAATCTCAATATGACATGCATGATTAATGCTTGTAATAAGACATGCTTGTAAAACATTTAACTTGCATAATATATCATACATATGTGAAGAGAGACCTCAACCAACATAGACCAAGCAGCTACAACTTGGAATCCAAGGCATGACACCCCTTTGGTACAGGTGACTGGGCATGACACCCCCTGGTGAAGTGTGGTCAACTTGCAAGGCAAACCGAACAATATAACATGAACTAGATGGATCCACTAGTATAGCAAGGGTAATAAAAAATCCCATGGTGGAGCATAGTTTCAAGACTAATTACTTTATATAAGGACTCCTTGAGTCGAGCCCCCATTTTAAGCCTCAGCCAGTGCTAAGTCTAATCCCACGGAATACTTGAAATAATCATAACATGAGTAACTTGTAAGAGACATGAATCATTACATGAGTAGCTCATAAACATGCTTGACCTGTACTAGTGTGCCTAACTTGAACATGAAAGTAATAATAATCATACATAATCTCTTGCTTTGACATGAATGGCTCACAAGAGGTCAAAATCTTGAAATAGGACTCAACTTGATACTTGTAAAATCATAGATATTTTTCGTGAATTCAGTACATGCTTGAAAGTCATTAATCATCATGAAATCACTTGATTTATAATCATGTAATAAATCATTAACAACTTGAGAATTCTTGTCATGTAATTTTATCACACACATGATGGGTTCATGATACTTGTCCAAAATCATGCAATTCAAGAGTGAAACAAGATGAGTAAACTCAATGCAAATAAACTCACCAATATTGTAGTCAAATACTCATTTGGAGTATCTTAAAATCCATCACAAAAGTTCATAATAGTTCATAGTTTCATAGCTCAAATTATGCATAGTCTTAATAGACAAAATCAATTCATGGAATAAGCTTGAAATAGATATTCAAACGTCATCAATCAATACTTGATAAAACCCCAACATAATTTGTGTTCATACTTCATTATAAAAGATACCCATAAGTAATACAACTTGAAATCATGCAATTTTCATAAAATGGGAAGGTCGAACTCCATGGGTGAAAGGACCCAGAGATGAAGATCCACATACCATAAACCTTGAATTTCTTGAAATGAACTTAAAGGAGACCTGAAGCTTAAGAGGGGGGTTCTTGAGTTTCAAAATTGAGCTTGAAATCTTTGAATTTGTATTAGAAATTTGATAAAGTCTTGGAGAGGTTTTAGAGAGGGTTTTTAAGTTATAGAGTTGAAAATAGCTATGTATGGAAGATTTCACGCTTAAATTGGCATGTGGCTATTACCCTAATGCCCTTGGAAGAAATAAGAAAACTGGGAAAAATTTTACACTAGTCCATGCCCCAGGCATGATGCAGACTCAGCGCATAGGAAACTCACACTAGTCCACGCTCCAGTCGCGTCTCGGCCTGGCACAGACAACCACTAGAATTCAAAAATTCGCAAAAATTATTTTTCGCTACGGGTCTTCTAAAATCTGGTTTATGCCGATTTTCTGCTCAATTTTGCCATCTGATGAAGAATATGAGGTCGGATTTCTGAAATAACGCACGAGCTTTGAGATATATGAAAATTATGATTATGGGGCATTCGGAAGCACATGAAGGGTGTTTCAGCATCCCCCTTGGGAATATTTGTCCCCGAATGTCAAAGAAACATGCGTAAGAGAAGTAATTATGAAGATTTCATCCCAACATAAATGCATCAAATGCACCTAAATATCATTTTCAAAAAGTCTCAACATGAATGTAAAAGATCACCATAAACTTGTTACCATGAACGTGAATGCATACAAAATCACATGAGGGTTGAAACATAATACTTGAATTCATATATGGGACTTGAGTTATTACCTTTATCTTGAGCAGAGTGTAAGAGGTATGGATATTACTTTTTCATGTCCGCTTCGGCTTCCCATATGGCACTTTCAACTTGTTGCTTCCTCCATCGTACCTTGATGGATGCTACATCTTTTTTTCTCAACCTTTGAACTTGCCTATCCAATATTTCCACTAGGACCTCCTCATAGGCCAAATTATCCTCTATAACACCCATAACCTCTTAGAGCGCTATAGCACTTCGGTCACCAACACATCTCCTTAACATAGATACATGGAAGATCGAATGAAGCATATTCATCTCCATAGGAAGCTCCAATTCATAAGCAACCTTATCAACCCTCCTTATAATTCTATAAGGTCCCAAAAACCTTGGGCTCAGTTTCCCTTTCTTGCCAAACTGGACCACACCCTTCATGGGTGAGATTTTCAAGTAAACCCAATTATCAACATTAAACTCAAGCTCTCTCCTCCTCACATCTGAATAAGACTTTTGTCTACTTTGAGCAGTCTTTAATCTCTTCCTCATCAACCTTACCTTCTCTGTAACGATCCAAGCCTAGGGCCCAGACATGACACAACAAATAGGAACCTAAAGGGACCCGAACAAGCCTCTTAGCATATCAATCACACATCTTTGGTCGAGGAAGCAAAGTAAACAACATGAAGAAAGTATAAACAAGGATAAAGTGGGAGGTATTTAATAGCATAAATCATAAAAGAGTTGAAGCTCAAGCAACATAACATCATTAGTTCAAACAAAACCTCTAAACATAGACATGAGCGGAGCCAAGACACTTTCCGAGCACACCAGATAGTATAAAGAGTTCAACATTAAGAAATGACAAAGGAAAGAGTAGAATAGCTAATGTCCCCAAAATTTGAGGACTCACCAATAGCTTATCTTCAAGATGCCCAACTAGCCATTGGGAGGATGATCGTGAGGGGCTCCGATTCCTACATGGTAACATCGTGGATGCATAAAGTATGCAATAGTACATTTGAATGCACTAAGTATGTAGGATGCAACGTAACAAGAGATAATCGACATAATCAATATGCTAATTAGGCAATAAATGAGCATAATAACAATTTGGCATGTATGAATGATGCTTAAAGTAAAACATGCTTATATATAACATATTACATAAGCTGGAAGAGACCATATTTATAGACCAAGAAAACTAATACTTGGAATCCAAAGCTTGACGACCCCCTTGGGAAGTGATTGAGAAATTTACCCCTCAATTGGTAGATGGGCATACCACCCCCCATCATAGTGGTAAAGGTATATACCCCTCAACATGGTAGATGAGCATGACCACCCCCATCAAAGTTATTGAGGAATATACCACCCAATTGGTAGATGACCATGACCACCCCCATCAAACTGATTGAGGAATATAACCCCTAATTGGTAGATAGGCATTCCACCCCCCATCATAGTGGCTGAGTCATAACACCTCCTCAACTAGGTGTGGTCAACTTACAACACAATAGATACCTTTCATGAGATCAACCCATACATACATTCTTTTCATCATCGTAAAGTCACTTAACTCATATGTCATGCATTAGACCTTTAATTTCTCAAGATTCCATAACCGGTCATTTTATCAAACACTTAGTGGATATGTAATGCTAGTACAAAATCATGCAATTCAAGAGTGAAATCATGTGAGAAAAATAAATGTAAAACCAACCGTAAAACCATAATTTTCGCCTTTTCTTTCGAATTCACCCCCATAATAGCTAGCACCTTATACACCTCATTTATAAATTCTTGGGTTTCTTCCTTTGCCTTGGACCAATAAAACTCCGAAGAGTTCATCCTTGTGAAGTCCCTCACCCTTGTGGCTAGATTAGGAGCATAATGAGCTTGGGTCCCTTGGTTCAATTGGTTGCTCATAGCATGGGCCAACATAGTGATAGCATTCCGGAACTCAACTTAAGTAGCCCCTCCATCTTGAGGAGCTTGAGGAGCAGGAAGCGCCAGTTGCTCCTCGGGTGTACGGGCTCTCCTTAGTCTCCCTCATGGTAGCAACATGATGTAGAAGAGTAAAGAACATTCATTAGGGGAAAAGCCTTATCATTACATCTAAAGCACGATATAGATCATAAAAAAGTGAAACATTTCCTAAACCGCCTCATAGCCTCTCATTCATAGTTGTGGCGTGCTTCACAATCATGGATAAGACTCTAGTCAACGTGATGTGTTGGATTTTCGAGGACTATTAATGACCTAGTACTCTGATACCTAACTTGTCACGACCTAAGCCTAGGCCTAGACATGGCATAGCGAATGAGAAATATGATGACAACCCAAACAAGCCTCTTGATTTTAAAATGCACACATCCGCAACAGTAATAAGTGTCAATCATTAAAAAGGGAAAGAGTGACTAAGAGAAGTCTTTGATAACCATAGAAATATAAAAAGAATCAAGCTTATAGCATATATGAAACATAGTATCCAACAACACCTCTAACTTAGAATGTAGCGGGGGCCAAGATACTTCCCGAGCTCACCCTTATAATAATAAGAATCCGTCATAAAGGAAAAGTCTCAACATAACATGAAAGAAAATAGATTCCATCCCCAGATGTGAGGACTCACCAAGAGCTAGTTTTGAACAGTCTGACTAGTCACGTGAAGGAGGATGATCAATAGGAGCTCTGGTCCCAACATGGAGGCATCATGTAGGCATAAAATATGTGTTAGTACCTAAAATGTACTTAAGTATACAGGGTGCAATGCAGCAAAAATTGTAAGCATAATAAACAAGATGCGTAATCATAGACCATAGGCATGAGCTCAATGTGCCATATATAATTAATGCTTAAATATAACATTCTTGAGAGTAATCATACTTGCATGGCTTGTCCCACACAATATCGTGACATAAGTAGCTCATCCAAATACTTTGTACTAGAGGATAAAGAGTATAGCCTGAGTCGTGACCCTATCTAGTAGGTAGAAGATAGTAATGCTATTAAGTCGTACATGAGGGTAATACTTGCAACGTGGATCATGACACCTTCACATAGACAAACATTAGGTAACATATCATAATAAGTCGTACATGAGGGTAAGGTTTATAACATGGTTCATGACCCCTTTATATAGACATTTGCCTTGTACAAGAGGATAATGAATACAACATGATTCATGACCCCTTCTAATAGGCTTCATAATTCACAAGAGCATAAAACTTAGCATTAGAGCACAATGGTTCACTTAGATATCATAAAGACTCATCGTGTGTCACGACCCGAAAATGTAGGCGTGATGGCACTCGTCTTCTCCCACCAAGACAAGTCATCCTACAACACAACTATAACATTAAAATGCGGAATTATAATTAAAAAAAGTTCAATTGTGGATGATAAGTCAACTTAACGAAACTCCCACAAAACCTAATTGTCACGTGCACAAGCTTCTAATGTATTACAATAGATTCGAAAGGAAACACAAGTATCAAATGATATTATCTCTAGAGTAGAACAAAATCATAACTAGGAGTAGGAAGTCGGCTGGGATGGCAAACAACTACCTTTCACCATCTCCACAGAAAGCCTCGGACAAGAAAAAGTAGAAAGTATCATGACAATCCAGGCTCGCAACCTACAAAACAGTTGTAGCAAGGGGGTGAGTACCAAACACACAGTACTCAACAAGTGAACTACTAAACACAAAATTAAGTAATATAGAGTACTGGTACCCCTAACACTCCAACCAAACGCTCACAACTACAACCTGCATAAAAATCAGTCCAGTATGATAGTTAACAATATACGTAGCATATGGCTCAATAACCACACCAACTATTATATATCAACAATACCAGGGATCAAGTACATCTATCACAAGTTTCACAAAAAACACTCACACGTTTATAAATGATGATGAGGTGTAATGCAATGCAATGCAATGTCACGTAAAATGTTGCATTTATGTCCTATGATACACATCCTATGATCATAAACATGCCTCAGTCAGAACCCATGGGGGCCACACATGGACCATGTATCCACCGAAACCATTTACCTTCGACAATTTTCATTTCATATCTAGCCGGAATCATTTCCTTTTGGCTTTTCATTTCTTTTCTTTTTCACTAGCCGGAACCATTTCCCTTCGACTTTTCATTCCTTTTCTTAGATCATCCAGCAAACACATAGTAAATGAAAAATATTCATGTTCATAAAAACAACATATGCAAGATACCTATACAAATTCATATATCTCAAAATCGAGAATGGGTAGCTCAATATCATAAATGTTGCCATATGTACAATCTCAATACCATCACTACCTTAACAATATTCATATCGAAAGGTAAGTATTACTTCAATATCACTAACAAATAATCACTATTTCACATATAATAAAACTCTGTCATTAATTCACTATTCAAATATCAGCACAAGATAATTACCCAATTCAAAATATTTCAATCAAAGCCTTCCTAAATCACTCTCAACACCTCACACAAGAAGCACAAGAATCTATATACTTAACAAAAGTTGAGAAATTCACTTGCCTTATAGAAAGTCTCGAATCACGTCAATTTCGATGCTTTTCCCTTTCTATGACATTCACAAAAATCTATTCAAATATAGCATCATAATTATATAATGAATCTAACGACACTAAAATCAATTAATTTGGGTGAAAAGGGTATAACGATCCAAAAATTTCTTCGCCAGAAAAATACCATCGGAATCTAGAAATTTATACATGAAAATCTTCCCCAAGTGATGAAGAATTCAACGGTGAAAACCTATTAAAAATGAGGCTAATATGAGGAAGAAATCGCATGTTAAAGTCTTTGAAATATATTAAAAAGGCAGCAGAAAGATCACAAATTTTACCTCAAACGATACACCAAAATCAATTTCAAAAACTCCCACGGTGTTCTCCTCGGAAAAATATACAATTTATCCTTTTGAATCGCTCAAATCCAATCATAATTGAGAGAGAAATCGTTAGTTGAAGTTTGGGGAATACTCGCTTTCTTGGAGAAAATCATCAATCTTCGTAGTTCTTTTAAAGTGAATGAACTTGGAAGGACATTGATTGAAAGAATTATCTTTGATTCTTAAATTCTTGACTTAGACTTTTTAGAGTTCTTGATGAAAAACCATAATTCTTGAAGAAGAAGAGTCAAGAAATCCTTTCTTGGGATTCTTGAATTTG
>JAABOM020075564.1:0-34418 GCA_011800125.2 Solanum clarkiae | reverse complement strand
TTATTATATGTGAAATAGTGATTATTTATTATTGATATTGAAGTGATACTTACTTTTAGATGTGAATGTTGTTAAGGTTGTAATAGTATTGAGATTGAGGATATGACAACATTTATGGTATTGAGCTACCCTTTCTTGATTTTGAGATGTATGAATTTGTATGGGTATCTTGCATATTTTATTTTCATGAACATAATTGTTGTGCATTTACTATGTATTTGTTGGATAATCTAAGAAAAGAAATGCAAAGCCGAAGGAAAATGGTTCCAGCTAGTGAAAAAGAATGAGAATTAAATAGGATGTACTATGATTCGAGGGACGTGTCGCACACTACAATGGATACTACGATTCGAGGGTCGTGTCGCACGCCGCGATAGATACATGGTCCATGTTTGGCCCCCATGGGTTCTGACTCAGACATGTTTATGATCAGCGGATGTGTATCACTAGGACAGACGTGCATCATTCTTCGTGGCATTACATTGCATTGCATTACATCTCATTATCATTTAAAAACGTGTGAGTATTTTGTGAAACTTGTGATAGATGCACTTGATCCCTAGTGTTGTTGATATATAATAGTTGCTGTGGTTATTGAGCTATCTGCTCTATATATTGTGAACTGTTATGCTGGACTGATTTTATGCAGGTTATAGTTGTGGGGGCTTGGAGTGTTGGAGGTACCGGTATTCTATATTACTTAATTTTGTATTTAGTAGTTCACTTGCTGGGTACCGTGCGTTTGGTACCAATCCCCTTTCTACAATTATTTTGTATTGTGAGCCCAGATTGTCCTGATACTCTCTACTTTCCTTGTCTGAGGCTTCTTATGGAGATTGTGATAGGTAGTTGTTTGCCATCACAGCTGACTTCTTACTCCTACTTATGATTTTGTTCTATTCTAGAGACAATATCATTTGATACTTGTGATTTCTTTCGAATCTATTGTAATACATTAGAAGCTTGTGCACATGACAACCAGGTTTTGGGGGATTTTCATTAAGTTGACTTATTATCTTTAATTGAACTTTTATTTTATTATAATTCTGCATTTTTAATGTTATAGTTTGGTTGTAGACTGACTTATCTTGGTGGGATAAGATGAGTGTCATCACGCCTGAATTTCGGGTCGTGACGATACTCCCTTCTGAAGAATATAAATTAAGAATCTACCATCTTAGAAAAAACTCCCTAATAGTAGAACCATTTGAAAAAAACATCACACATAGCTATCTGAAGAACAAACCAATAGAAATGTAGAAGCTCACTGGAACCACTCATTCTTTTTGATCTAGGGCAGGATTTTTACATAGTAAAATTCAGCCTAGTGGATAATATGAGCAAAGTTCTCCATTAAGGTCCTTGGTTCATAGTAGGAAGCTTCCTATCAGTAAGGAAATGAGAACCAAATTTCGTTCTAGAAGTAGCAACAGTCACAGAACCATCTGGATCAGCCTACTCCAACTGCCTACTGAATTCTATGATAGGCTCATCCTAGAAAAAATTGGAAGGAAGTTGAGAAAACTCCTAAAAATCGATATCGACACCTCCTCAACCTTGAGAGGGAAATAATCAAGAATATATATCCAAGCCCCCTAAATTTTCCACTAGAAAATAAGGTCTAAATTGACAATCACACTCAAAAATTGGTGTATGAAAGGAAAAGTATTCTTTGTATATATTGTGATAGATTGGGTCATATCCTAAGAAACTATCCAAATCACATCCCTGGTATTCAGGATTGCATCCAAGATTGTAACAAATTATTTATTTTATAATCTTGATCATTTTGAATCATGATATGGAAGCAATAACATCTCTTGAATCGGAAGGGCTGGTTTACTCTACCATTGATGAATGTCACTACAAGTCGATAAGTTCTTAAAGTTTTGGTTACATTGCTCAGGGAATCAGAGGAAAGATATAGTTAGCTAGCTTGACCTCATCAAATATATCAAGTTTTAGTAACTGATTTCTGTCATTACAGTCTAGCTTTAAATTGGAGTCCATTTATGGATAAATCTCCTGTGAAAAGTACTTTACAATTTTATTTGTGGGTCATGATGTGTTGCCTCTCTTATTTTGGTGTAAAGAATTAGTCATGGATAGAGTAAGCAAGTCTCTGGTTATGCAAATATCTCCACAACGGAATAGGGCTTATGGTAAACTTAGTTGTAGAACAAACTAGTTAGATGGGAGCTCAATGTTCTCTTATTTTATTTATTTGCCAAACGATAGCCATGTCTCTTTTACATCCTTAGAAACCACTTTCACAAAACCACAAGGCCACCAAATGTGCCGTACCTTTCTTTCTTTCTTTCTTTCTTTCTTTCTTTCTTTGAATTGGGGCAGGGGAAGAATAAGGGGAAAAGTATATAAGAATAGGCTTAATTTGAAATTATTTGCTCTTAATGGATCCAATTCAAACTATTTACTCTTAATGAATTGATAAATTTACTTTGTTACCACACTTTTCTCTTTTTGTTCCACCTTGATGTTATGCTGACGTTAGTATGATGTCAGCATGAATACTATGAAATAATCCTTTGTGATACTCCGACGGTATATATATACCATATCGGTATCATATATAATGTAAGAGAAAATTATTAAAGATACAAACTTATTTATTAAATTCTAAATTAATAGAAAATATATTCTTTGTGATACTCTATCGGTATATTGATACCATATCAATATCATATAGGACTGAGCTTAATCTCTGTAATATCCTTTTGGTATATATATACCCTATTGGTATATCATACAAAGTGGGTGCTAATGTCATAAGCTTAGTTTTCCCAAGAATAAATGGAAGGGAGGATTACAAGGTAGGAATTTAATACTCCCTCCGTCTCATTTTATATGGCACCATTTGACTTGGCACAGTATTTAAGAAAAAAGGGATGACTTTTGAAACTTGTGACCTAAAATCATCCATAAATATTTGTGTAGTTGAAAATCATTTCATTAAGGGTAAAAAGGGAAATTTTAACTTAATAATTGTTTCTAATACAAGTAAGGTGACATTCTTTTTGGGACGGACTAAAAAAGAAAGAATGTCACATAAAATGGGATGGAGGAAGTATTTATTAATAAGATAAAATTGAAATGATCAACCATATGAGTTTTTTTTTTGTTTTTGTGGTTAAACAAGGGATTAGATTAGTGCCTTAAGGCATATTGGGTTGTGTCCCAATTGGTACCAGCCCAGAAGAGTTTTCAACATGGTTGTTTACAAAAAACAATCCAAGGTCACATCCCGACCCGAATAGGATATTAGATTACTAGATTTTTTCCTGATAAAGACAGTTTCTGAGTTTTTTCCAAATTTTGACTGGTTCCTATGAGCAGAAGGGGGATTACAAAAACTTTCAAGTCCCTAATCTTTCCTTCCTTGGCACCTCCCTTGGTCATCTGGTCAGCTACCTGATTTTGTTTCCTGAAGACCAGACGTAGTTCACATGACTCTAACTTGCTCAGCAATGACCTCCAATCAAAGACGATGTTATCAAAAAGAGATGTACCTATTATTATGCCTTTAATTTCCATTATCGAGTCTGACTCAATTTCCAGTCTAGTGTAGTGACGTTGAATAGCCAGGCATAGGCCCTGCTGGGTGGCTCTAATCTCTGCCTCCAATAGGCTGGTGTATGCGAGTACTTTATAGAAACCTAGAAGCCAGTTCCTTGCATGATCCCTAAATACATCTCCTATTCCACCTTTTCCTGGTACATTTCTCACCGCACCACCATCTGTGTTGAGTTTAACAGTGCCCTCATTGGGTGGATGCCATTTAACCCACATGGAATTTTGTATGGTCAATGTTGGAGATTCTTTAGCAATGGTGACATTGTGTTCCACTGCCTCACTATTTATTTTCAAACATGTTTCTGTTCCTATTGAGCTACTATTAGTAGAGTTGACATAAGCTTTTATTTTGATACTTTAATATATATATAGAACACTCTAAGCTTACTAGAGTGTGTGTCTATTGAAGACTTTATGTTGATGCTACACAAAGATGAACTTTTACTCAAACATGAGTGCACAAAAAGTTAAATGTAATGTTTTTTTATTTCTCCTCCGCCTCTTTACTGTCATCACTATAATTTTTTTCTTTTTTTTTTTAAGATTTACCGTAATTTCCTATCAGTAAATTTATCTCTACACAAACAATGATGACCATTGAAGGAATTCTAATCAAGGTCTAGTCAGAACAATGGCTGCTCAACGACGCCAACACTAAATTCGTGGGTGCACAATTTCATGGGGGAAAAAACAGAATACACCATTTTTAAATTCAACAACACTCCTAGAAGTTGAATAGTCCATATTGAATTTAATTCCAACAACTGAATATTCAAGATTGAAATGCACCCATGAAAATAAAACTCAAAGAATAAATCCTTTTGGCTACAAAAATTTGGCCTAAATTGGCCACAATTATAAAAGGAAAAAAAATTGTAACCTTACTACTTTGGAACAACATGTGGCTAGGGTAATACCACATAAGTTGTGTACATTTTTTTTTATTAGAGAGTAGGGTTAAATTAGGTGAAGTGTACAACAAAGTTTGAAAATATTTAGGATTTGTCCCATAAATCAATATGAATAATCAATTTCCATCCCTTAAACCACCAGACCCACCTAAGCTTCCTGACTCCTCAATGGACATTGACATGAAGATCTAACGAGCAGAATCGTTTAAAGAAATCCTTACAAACAAAGGGAAGGAAATCAATTTCACCTACTCTTTGGATAAAAGTAGTACTAAATCAAACATATTATCAAGCTCAAAGCCTATACTGTTTTATGAAGAAGAAAAACTAAGAATCTACCATCTTAGGAAAAACTCCCTAATAGTAGAACTATTTGGGAAAAAAGCGCACATAGCTACCAGAAGAACAATAAGATAGAAATGTGGAAGCCCACTGAACCACTCATTCTTATTGATCTAGGGTAGGATCTCTATGTACTAAAATTCAGCCTAGTGGATAATATGAGCGAAGCTCTCCATTAAAGCCCTTCGTTCATAGGAAATAGGAACTATATTTTGTTCTAGAACTAGCAAAAGTAACACATAGCCATTTGGATTAGCTTACTCCAACTGCCTACTGAATTCTATGACAGGCTCATCCTAGAAAAATTTGGAATGAAGTTAGGAAAACTTCTAAAAAATCAATATATACATCTCCTCAACCTTGGGAGGGAAATAAGAAAGAATATATATACAAGTCCTCTAAATTTTCCACTAGGAAATACGGTCTAAATTGACAATCACACTAAAAAATTAGTGTATAAAGGGGAAGGTACTCTTTGTACATGTTGTGGTAGATTGGTCATATCCTAAGAAACTATCTAAATCACACCTCTAGTAGTTAGAAACAACCAAACACGATCGACCTTCAAACTTTATGAAACAAGAGGGAAGTGGCAAAAAGTCTCCTTTCCAAAAAAGAAAAAAAAAACACATGCAAATCTTGAAAGAAACGAAGGGCGTGAAACAAATTTCAGAGCACAACATAGGTAAGAGCAGCAAACCCGAGCCCAAGTAAGTCCTCCATCTAATTTTCAAATAAATTTAATGCACTGAACCACCATCTGGTGGATCTGCCTTACTAAACTTTTTCCCAGCCTCTATCAGAAATTGAGATGGGGGAAAGTTCCATGGATACAATAAACAAGAAGGGCAAAAGTCCTCCTTCCGCCTGCCATCTAATCTCATTAACGAATCCCAACTTACTCACTACCAACCAAACCCCCATACTCTTAACCCACTAACTTCCACACCCTTACTCAGACCACTAACTTCCCTTTAAGAATACCCGTAATAGTAAGGGACCCCCCAGAAACATTTCCCCTCTCATTGAGAGAAATTTACACTCTGCGACTCCCTTGGAAACCACCACTTCTAATGCTTCTCACAAGTGTATCTCCCCCTCCATAGAGAGTAATCATCATCCCGATCCTATTTAACTAACACAGAATGACCCTTCAAGTTACTACATTGCCTCTTTCTCTAAAAGGATGGCTCCCAACCATCACCTCCTCCCATTTCTGTCACAACCACTCTAGGCCCTAGATGTGGTACAATGATTAGAACCTCGAAGGATTCCAACCAAACTTTGTAGCATATAAAACATACATAAGGTAATAAGAGACAATAATGAAGAAGAATAAGTCTCAACATAAAGTCTAGAAGTAGAAACAAAGCTCAAATCACAGCTAGATGAATAATTGAGATACATCATGTGCTTTGTCTAACATGCCTCTAATACTATGACAGGGCATATGACAAGCCCTAGCTTACCTAAAACATGAAATTGTAAAATAGACTAAATATAATAAGAAAACATGGGAGGTTCGCCCTCGAATCATGAGGGCTTACCAAAAATACTTCAAATCGTAATTCGAACTAGCCATGTGGGAAGTGAGTGTGATCATATGACCTTATATATAAGGCCTCATATGCGATAATGTCAAAATTTGAAAAAGAGTGTAAAATTAAATTCTGATGCAACGATGTGTGAGACATCTATGACTCGTGGTTGAGTTTTACAGGTCAAAGATAGGCCTCGTGAATGAAGAATAAACTTGGTAAAATTTTAAAGTTTGGGGGTTGAAGTACGAAGGTGTCTATGACCCATAAAAGGAACTATGTGTCTAGACAATAGCTCATAGACTAGGAGACCAAATCAAGTTTTTGAAGTTGGGAAAGTGTAACTAGATGAAGGCTTCCACGTGTTGTATTTCTATTGATGAGTCATGGATAGGGTTTTTATGGTTTGTTTTTTGAGGTGTGGACATTTTCTAAGTATGAGTTGAAAGTATGAGGGATGTTTACAATCTGTAGAAGGAATTACGAGCTGTAGAAGGATGCTCATGGAATGAGGTCCAGAGACCATTTTTAGGAACCTTGGGATGTAACCAGGATGAGACCCCAATTCATGAGCTGTAGAATTATCTATGATTCATTGACTTGGATTGTAGACCTTCCTCGATAATTTTTAACGAAGGAAAGTTTTGACATTTCCTTGCATCCTAAGTCCATAACTACATTGTTTAGTGCCTAATTCTACCCACATCAATCCCCAACCATAACATTACATCCTCATTCTCTTCCAACTCCAATGACACCCAAAATCTTTCAAGTCTCTCAACTTTCAGGTTCTATTGAAGGCAAGTAACTAGGTTTTCAATGTCTTCTTCCCCAAACCTCAAATGTCTTCCATAAGTTCCAATTTCTAATTAAGGTATGAGTGTTTTATTCATAGATTCTTTCCATGCTTGAAGCCCAAGTATTTTCCTTACTTAGTTTCAAGATTATGAGAATCCCATGAGTTCCATGATATCATTTTAAATGCTTACATTATGATGTATTTACTTTGATATAATGTACTTTGCTATGAAGTTATACTATGGTATGAAGGATTTATGATTTATAAGATGTTTCATAATGTATTACATAGGGTTTTGAATGTCATTATGGATTATTTTATAAGTGGTTTAAATTGATGAATTTTTGAAAGATTTTGCATGCTCCTCTTGCATTATATGATTTAAAGTCTACATTCAATAAATCCACCTAGTTTTATACTATGTTCAAATAAAGTATGAAGTGAATTACAAGGGTTTCAACTATATGTTTATGAAAATTATGAAGCATTTATGAAAGTCCTTTTTATGAATGTATGAAAAATGGTGAAAGGAAAATAATCACCAAAGATGAATCCTCTCACTTTAATGGATTATAAGGTTTTGATGAGCTACTCCTATTATATGAGGTTATATTTCAAAGTTTATGAAGGTATATGCATATGATTATGTTTACAAGTATTCTGTGGGACTTGACTTAGCATCGAGTGGGACTTGAAGTGGGATTCGGAAAGGGAATCCTAGTAGAAACCTCTTGTCTCGTTAACTATGTGTCACCATAGGAGCCATTGTATGTTAGGCTAGTGGATTTACAAAAGCATAATATTAAAAAAAAGTGCATGCATAAGTTGACAGAGTTTTACGGGGCAAGTAGTCTCCCTAGTCAACATAGAGGGTTATGTTTGATTCCATGTAGTAGCTTGTAAAGACCCAAGCCTAGGGCCTAGGTGCGACAAGGTGAATGGGGAACCCGAGGGTACCCCAAACTAGCCTCATAGCATACATAAGCACATCCTTGGTTAAGAATCATGAATCAAACATTAACAATTAGTACTAAGGGGATTCAGGACATGGGATGCAACATATGGGAAAAAGGGTAAGGAGTTACCATCATTCAATGGCAACAAATAAACAAAAGAAAAGGATCAGGGGACACACCCCTATGGGGATTAGGGACTTAGGAAGGATACCACTTTCCATCAAAAACATATAACAACATACAAGGGGTAGGGTCTAAAGGAAAATCTCCACGGATACATAGGCATCTCATAGATCATAAATATCATATCATCCAATAATACTTCTAATTATAGTGAGACGGGAGCCAAGACATGTCCCATGCTCACCCTTAAAAGTAAAGTAACAAGATAATAATATCTTAACATAAGCAAGATAGAAAATGAGTATTTTCCTTGGAATGGAGGACTCACCATAAACAAGTCTACAGTAGATCGTACTAGTCAGAAGGAGATGGATAGATAGGAGTTCCAGTCCCTACATGGTTAGATCATGTAGGCAAAAAATATACGCTAGTACTTGAAATGTGCTAAGTATGTGGGATGTAATGCAACAAGAGACCATAAGCCATAATAGACAAGATGCATATATACAAAGGTAATAAGCTCAATATGACATGAATGATCAACGTGTTAGTCAAAACATGCATAGGAGGCACACATAATATCATCACATAGCATATATATGTGGGAGGAGACCATAACTGACATTAAGATCATGCGAGCTACTATATGAAATCTCGATGTTGCCTCTACACTAGAAAAGGAGTGGTTTACCTTCCAAGGTAAACCATATCCCACATTGTAGATAATTTGACCTAGTTAGATCCACTAATATAAGTCTATTTAGAAAAAATAATACAAACTTATGGTGGCACATAGTTATGGGAAATAAAGCTTTATATAATGACCCTTGGGGATAGTCCTCCACTCAAAATCCCATTTGGTGCTAAGTCTAATCCCACAGAGTATATACCATAAGTATAATCATGACATGTATAACTTGTAAAGCATAATAACATAGTATGAGTAGCTCATCATCATCCTTGACCCCTTTAAGTGAGCCTTTTTCTTTCATAAAAAGGTGTAACATAGCATAAAAGGCTTCATGATCTTGCTTAACATTGATAGAGTTTTTCATGAACTCATAATATACTTGACAGCCCATAATTATTCATAATATTCATAAACTTGCAAACTTATCATGAGAAATATCATTTGAAATGATAATTTAAATAGCCCATGATGAGATTCAAGGACCCAGTAAGATAGGGCATTTTCTAAAACCCAGCAATTCATGCAAGTGGATGAAAATAAATACTCATTTGAACATAATATTCATAATTTAGATGAAAATATAGGATTTGGGTAAAGATTTAGCAAGACCCATTTAAGAAATCATCAATTCAATATAGTAATATAATGAGTTTATAAATATCCACTCATTTCATGCATTTAAAATTAATAAATAACAATTTTCAATGTGAATCATGCATATAATTAGGGATAGGAAGTACGCATAATAAAATAAATCTTGAAATTAAAGATTGGGTTGAAAGGATGTTGGACTCTATTGGTGGAAGAACCCATGGATGAAGAAATCCACATACCATAGAGATAATATAGAAGAAATTTTAAGAGAATCTTAGATTTGATGAAAAGCTTTGAAGAAATTGAAGTTTGTTGATGAGTCCATATTTTGGATTCATTTGGAGCTTAAAAAGTGAAGAAATGTTGTCCTCGCTGGTATTATTATTCCTCATATGCTTACTAAGCTTTGTGTTTTATGTTAGGATTGAGGATAAATGTGCATGGAAAACACAAGAAAAAAGAGCTAAAGTTTCCTAAAAGGCGGTCAAAAGTAGTGTCACCGAATGATTCGGCAGATCACCAAATGGCAACACTGATCGCCTAATGTTACAGAGTCCAACCCCTCAAGTGCTGAGAAAAAAGACAATGCTGGTGGGTTCAGCAGATGACCGAATAGGATCAGTGATGCACAGTCATGTCGCCTAATGTTGTAGAGACCAGGGCCTTCAACTAATGCATTAAAAGGTGGTCAAGTGCACATTCGGCATCCGCCGAAGTGTTCGACAATGGCCGAACTTGACCATCGAATGGTGAAATATGCACAACATCAGTGAAATTTACATGAAATATAAATAGGTTTTTGGCAAAAACTAATTGGTACACTTGACACACGAGATATTCAGAGAGAACAGTACATAGAGAGTACATTGAAGAGAGTGGTACTTCTCCTTGAAGAGAGAAAAAAAGGTTTTGAGTTGAAGCTTGGCAAGAGGATTTTGAAGAGTAGAAGAAGAGATTTTATCTCATTTTTTGTAATTTCTCTTTACCCACAACCATGGAAACAAACATTAGTATTGATTTCTTTATTTTAATTATGTTTAGCTAAAACCCAATGTTGGGTATGTGTAATTGTTTGGGTGTGTAATTGATATAGGTACTTGAATTATAGTTTTGGTCTTATCTATTTTGAATGTTTTTCCATTAATTTGAGTGAGTTTATACTTATTTCCATATATAACTGAAAATCTTGAGGTTGCAAACTCTTGGTTATTTTTAAATCTTCAATTGTTGCATTAATTTGAATGATTGGATTGGACAATAAGTATGATAGCTTAAAATCTTTTGGGGTTTTGGTTGAATGACATATTTTGGGTTCAACGGCTAAAGTAGTAGAAGATTTGTTTGCAAATTGCTTAGGCTAGGTGGGTCGTATAGTGATTTTACATGTTAAGTTGTAATTAGTTCATGTGAAACACTACTATTATCCGATCCGAAGTAGTGATTACAAGTAATTCTAGCTTACTCATATCTAATTAATTCAATCATTCAAGTGGTGAGACCCATTTGTTTAGCTCTTGTCCCATGTTAGCACACCCTGACATCTCTCTCTATTATTTGTTCAATTCAAATCTTACAATCATAAATTAGTTTTAGGTTACTTGCAAACCACCATTTTAATGCTACAATTGTCTAGATCAAATGAGTTCTTCTATACTCGAACAGTTGTTCCCTGTCGTTTGACCTTGACTCATTGTTGGGTAAATTATCCAATAACGATTGCAGTTCCTAATTAATATTTTTGTTATATATTGAGGCGGGACATCAAAATGGCACCACTACATGTGGTTCTTCAATGGAGGATTTGGATCATCTTCCTTGATAATAAAATTTGGAATGAATGAAGAGGAAGGTTATTGGACATAAAAATAGGTTTAGGAAAGTGTATTTAGGTTAAATGGGTTGAAAGCCCCTTTTGGGAATGGAAAAATATCATAAGGAGTAAATAAAGATATTTCAATGTGTTTCGACGTAAAATTGGCGATCCCGGGGATCCATCACTGAACTATTCGAGAATATGCCAAATGGGACCTTTTGATTGCACTTTTTGATAGATTCTGAAGCTTTTCGGGACAATATGGTGGGCTAAATTGGCAAATCCCCAATTTATTTGGCGGATCGCCAAAATTGACAAATTCCTTAGGCTTTAGTAAAATAGTCATAACATTTTACTCTAAATTTAAAATAAGAAAAAATAAGATGAGTTGGAAAGCTAATTCAAAAATCTTTAATTTGGTAGGTAGTAGATCACCTAATTCATTATGTGATAAGAGATATGACCATTAAAAATTGACTCTTATACATTCGTAAACTTAGTCGTTTGGTATCCGTTGGTCTTGGCTCGATGAAAGAGTTATCTTATGACCCCCAAACCATAGAAATCCACTTTGAATACCTAAGAATTGATTCTACTACATTAGAAATCATCAAGTTTAGCCTATACGTATACAAGGAATGACTGGGGTCTTATCTTAAGATCTGGTGTGTTACAATATCTCCCCTTTGGGAACATTTATCCTTGAATATGATGGAAATAAGCCTGAGAGGAGTTAACAAGGAAAATTTCATCTCCAACATAAATGCATCAATGCAACTTAAATATTATTTTTATGAAATCTCAAACTTATGCATCAAATACTATAAAAACATGTTACCATGAGTTTATATGCATGCAATATGATGTAAAAGACTGAAATAGAAGATTAAATATCGTAGACATGATTGACTCATTACCTTAGGCTTGAGTAGAGTGGAAAAGATGATATCATTTCTTCATATCCACTTCCACTTCCCAAGTAGCTCTTTCGACTTGTTGAGTCCTCCAAAGGAATTTGATGGATATTACATCTTTGTTCCTCAATCTCTTCACTTGTCTATCTAATATCTCAACCAGAAATTCTTTTTATGTCAAGTTCTCTTCCATATTTACCATCTCCACTGGCACAATGGACCTTAGGTCACCTACATACTTTCTCAATATGGACACATGAAAGATCAGATGAACTATACTCATCTCCATAAGCAACTCCAACTCATAAGAAACCTCAAGATTCTATAAGGTCCTACATACCTAGGGCTCAATTTCCCTTTCTTGCCAAACCTAACCAGAACCTTCATGGATTAGATCTTTAAATACACTAATGTAAGAGTAAGACTTTTGCCGACTTTGAGCCGTCTGTAACCTCTGCCTTATCATCCCCACTTTCTCCAAGGCTTCCAAAAACAAATTTAGACCTATCAAAGCCATGTCTGCTACTTCAAACCACTTAACCGGAGATCTACAATTCCTTCCATATGAGGCCTAAGACAGTGCTATCCCAACACTAGAGAGGAAACTATTATTGTAAGAAAACTCGATGAGTGGAAGATGCTTATGCCAACTACCCTTGAATTTTAGCACACAAGCTCAGAGCATATCCTGAAGGGTTTGAATGGTTCTTTTGGCTTGACCATCCGTTTGTGGATAAAAGGTCATGCTAAGCTTGACCTTGGTACCAAGACCTGTTCTGAAAGATCTCCAAAAATGACAGGTAAATTAGGCACCACGGTCTGAAATGATGGATAATGGAACCCCAAATAGAATCAAAATACTTCTTGGTCCTAGGCAAACCAATCACAAAATCCATATTGATTTCTTCCTACTTCCAAGTAGGAATTTCAATGTATTAAGCTAGGCCACCCGGCCTTTGATATTTGGCTTTGAATTGTTAGCAATTCTGACATTCAGCTACAAGCTTTGCAATGTCCTTCATACCACCCAACCAATATACTTCTCTCAAATCGCTATACATTTTTATAGATCTGGGGTGAATTTAATAGGATGAATTATGTGACTCTTTTAAAATCAAGTCCCTCAACCCATCAACATTTGGCACACACAACCTACCTTGGTGCCTAAGGAAACTATCTCCCCCTTGGGAGAAAACCTCTAATTTACCCTCTTTTACCCATGCTTTCAATTCAACTAAGGAAGGATCAAGGTCTTGCTTGGATTTGACCTTGTCAATTAAGGAAGACTTAGAATCATTTATAACCACCATACCTCCATTTTTGACCTCACGCAACCTAACCCCCAACCTAGCTAGTCGACGAACTTTTTTTGCCAATGCCTTATTCCCAAACTCAACTTGAGCTACACTCTCCATGGATACCCTACTTAGGGTGTCGACTACAATATTAACTTTGCCCGGGTGATAATGCACGCTTATGTCATAATCTTTAAGGAGTTCCAACCACCTTCTTTGCCTCAAATTGAGATATCTTTGGGTGAACACGTATTTAAGACTTTTGTAATAGTGAAGACATCTACATGAATCCCATAAAATTAATGTTGCCATATCTGCCATATTTTCAAAGCAAATAACATAGTCGTTAGTTGAAGGTCATGAGTAGGGTAATTACGCTCATGCACTTTTAGTTACCGAGAACCATACACAATGTCCTTGCTATCTTGCATCAACACACACCCCAAATGAATCCTTAAAGCATCACAATAGATGAAAAATCATTCTAACCCTTTTGGTAAAGTCAAAATAGAACCAGAGGTGAGCTTTTCCTTTAAAGTTTTGAAACTCTTTTCACATTCGTCGGCCTAAATGAATTTTGCCTTCTTTTGGGTCAACTTTATCAAAAGGGAAGCAATTGAAGAAAAACCCTTACAAATCTTTGGTAGCACCTCTCTAAGCCCAAGAAACTCCTAATATCTATTGAAGTCTAGGGCCCAGGCCAATTTCTCGCCACTTTCATTTTCTTAGGATCTACCTTGATTCCTTCACCCGACACAACATGCCTTCGGAATGCAACGTCTTTCAACAAAAATTCACATTTATTAAACTTAACAAACAAATTTTCTTCCCTCAAGGTTTGCAACGCTACCCTCAAATGTCTCACATGTTCTTTCTCACTCCGAGAGTAAATCAAGATATCATCAATGAATACCATAACAAACATGTCAAGGTAGGGTTTAAAGACCCTAATGAGATCCATAAATATTGTCGGAGCATTCGTTAGGTCAAAAGACATCACTATGAATTCAAAATACCCATACTATGTACGAAAGGCCGTCTTAGAAATATCACATTTCCTTACTCTTGTTTGATGTTATCCGGACCAAAGATCAATCTTAGAAAAATGCCTAGCCCTTTACAATTGGTCAAATAAATCATTTATCCTTGGTAGTGGATACTTGTTATTAATAGTGACCTTATTGAGTTGCTGGTAGTTGATGCACTTTCTAAGTGAACCATCCTTCTTCCTCACAAACAACACTGATGCACCTTAAGGGGACTTGCTAGGCCTTATTAAACCCTATCCCTAAGTCTCTTAATTGATCTTTTAGTTCTTTCAACTCCGCTGGGGCTGTACGGTAGGGAGGAATTGAGATAGGTTGAGTATCAGGGAGGAGTTCTATACTAAAATCTATTTCACATTAGGGAAGAACATTGAGGAGCTCATCTAGAAAGACATCAAGAAACTCATTGACCACCGAAATTAACTTAATATAAGGAACTTTGGACGCAACATCCCTAACTATCACAAGATGATAAATTCAACCCTTTAGCAGTCAATTTCTTAGCCATAAGACAGGAGATAAACTTACCCTTAACCACCAAATAATGACCTTCCCACTCAAGGACGTGTTCATTAGGAAATTGGAACCTAAACTTGTGAGTTCTATAGTCAATGGAAGCATGATATGCATTTAACCTATCCATCATGAGAATAATTTCAAAATGTACCACATCAGGTTCAAAAAAATCACAAGGCAATACTTTATGCGATAGGGACCTGGGTAACCCCTATAGATTCTTCTAGCAATAATAGACTCACCAATAGGAGTGGACACCTAAAATGGTTAATCTAACAATTCAGGACATATATCAAACTTACTAGCAATGAAATATACAATGGAACCCGAATCCAATAAAGCATATACATCATAATCATAAACCTTTAACATACTGATGACAACATCGGCTGCCTCATCAACTCTTGCATCTCTTGAAGAGCATAAAATCGATTGTGATGTGGAAAACGTCCTTGTTGGCCACTGTGTGCCCCTTAGGTTCCATGAGCACCATGTCCTTGAGATGATCATCTCTGCCCTTGTTTAGAACATATGGACAATCAACAATCTTATGGCCCAACTTGTCACACCAAAAGCATACACCTGTGTTTCTCAAGTATGTGCCGCCATGATTTCGTCCATATTTTGGGCACGTAGGAGGATCTGGTCCACCATTACCACCAAGCTTTGCATGTGAAAGTCCACCTTCACATCGAGCCTTTTTTCTTACTTCCTTAGAGGACACTAGACAAGCCCTCATTATATGTCCAACACTGCCACACTTAAAATAACCATCAATGCCTACCAAACACTTTCTTTGGTACTTCTTGCCACACCCTTGACAAATGGAGAAATGCTGCCTTTCCTTATTAGACTTAAGCGCCGAAAAACCAAAAGAAAAGGAAGCACCATCAACTCAGGCTTTCTTGGCCTCCTTCCCCCTTCTTATCATTTGTAGTCCCAGGGGTATCCACTTGTTGATTTACTTGAGCGGTTACAACTTTAGACAATAGCCATACGACATTACGAAACTCTATATTAGATATGTCGGTGCTAGGGAATCAATCATCACACAAGGGATGGTTGCCATCTTGTCTACCATTCTGATGGGTCTAAGACATATTTTTAAATGTAAAGGATAAGAATCAGGAATAAACCTTATAGGATTTGTAACTATCTCATGACATAGATAAAAAAGAAGTGAGTCATTCTCTGAACCACTCATAGCTTACTATTCATAATTGTAGCGCACTTTACAACTATGAACAAGACTCTATTTGACGCAGTATGTTGGATTTTTTAGGATCATTTTTAAACCTAGTGTTTTGATATAAATCTTGTTAACCCAACCCTAGGGCTAGGTGCGACATGGCTAATAAGGAACCCGAGGTCCCCAAACTAGCCTCATAGAATACATAAGCACATTCTTGGTGAAGAAGCGTGAAGCAAACATCAACAATTAGTACTAAGGGGATTCGGTAATTAGAATGCATCCTATGGCAAAAAGGGTAAGTAGTTTCCACCGTTCAATCACAACAAATAAACTAAGGTAAGGGATTACGGTACGCACTCTATATGGAGTAAGGACTTAGGAAGGTAATATTCTTTCAAAATACAATACTTTTGATACTTAAAACTTGAAATTTTTTGTGTTCTCAATGCGAATTAGTAGGTTTGATGTGTTTTTATGTTTGTTTTGTAGGATTTCAGGGTTGATACTATTTTTGGGCAAAGTTTGCAGAAGTTGCTGAAAGTGATGTTCCACGAAAGATTTTATGGGTCGTAGAGTATTCTACTAGCTGTAAAGGGGGTTTCATGTGCAATTCCAGTAAAAGGTGTATCTTTGAAGTTGATTCTATGAACATGCAGATGAGTCATAGAAGATTTTATGAGCCGTAGACTTGGTACCGTACCCTGAGGATCAGAAAGTGGGGACTTGCTGAAATTCCATTAGACGGAACCCCCTACGGGCCATAGAATCTTATATGGGCTATAGAGGGGTGTCGTGGAAGATAGTTCCAAAGTTGAAGCAACAGTTCACGAAAGCCCGATCACGAGCCGTAAGCTCTTACACGGCCTGTATAGTACCTCATAGAGCCTGCCGACCCAATTGTCCTAATTCATTTTGGTTTTGTATTTGAAGCACTATAAATAGGTGTTTTCAAGAGAGGACAAAGACGGAACAATAGAGAAACATTAGAGACTTTGAGAATGAAACGACCCCAAAAAGTGCCCGAAAATGTGCCTCAAAAGTATCCGAAATCATAATTTCTGTATATCTCAAAATCCATTTGTGATATCGAAAATTTGACTTCATATTCTTGATAAAGGGGTCAAATTGAGTGGAAAATAGTTCTAACCTCGATTTAAGAGCAAACGATTAACAATTTCAATTTTCATAATTTTTCTTATCCATAATCGATCCGCGACAGTGCTACCGTTTGCACCTGTCACGGACATTTGTTAATTTTTCCTCTGCGACAGGTCTGCATCGCGGACCAGACATGAAGCTTTGTAGTTTGTTGCCAGTGATTTTCATCTCAGTCCAAGGCTTTTAGGTCTTGGGCTTAAGTATTCCCATGTGTGAAAATACCTATACTTAGCCATATTTTACCTTCATATCATCTAAGACATTTCCCTAATACTCATCCAAACACACAGACAAATATTTCACTCCTAATGTCAAGTCCCAAAAATCATCCAGATCGTAAGGCTCTCATTCAAGCTTCAAGTCTCCATTTCCAATCTTCTTCAAGGATTCTCCAAAGTCAAGGTACGTGGGATTCAACCATTGGGTTATTTCACCCATGGTTCCTAAGCTTCATTTTTACCTTAAATATATGTTTCTAAGTTGATTTTACATATGGGTTTTCTAGTATGAACTTGGCTATGAACTATGTTAAAGCTTCATGAAATTGTGACTGTTTTACCATGTTTTGAGCTATGAATCTAAGATCGATTGTGAGATTTGATGAAGGGTTTTGATGTATATTGCTTGAGGGTATTATCAAGTATTTATTGATGGTTTTACATTGGATTTACTTGCATGATTTCATCCATAAATTTTATGGTTTAATACTAACACTACATACCCGCCAAGTGTTTGATAAAATGTCCAGTTATGATTTCATGAGGAATTGAAGGCCCAATACATGTCTTATGAGTTGAATGACTATACAATGGTGAAATGAACATGTGTATATGATTTTCTCCTATATAGTGTTGGAATCTGACTATGCCCTCGGGGGTTACGCGTCGGGTAACCACATCGAGGGGTTTGTACCTTGATAACCACGTCGAGGGGTTTGTACCTTGGTCACTAAGGGTGGTAGGGTGAGATAATCCACTAACCACATCAGGGGGTTTATACCTTGATAACCACGTTGGGGGGGGAGGGGAAGGGGGTTGGGTTCGTACCTTGGTTACCAAGGGTGGCAGGGTGAGACAATCCACCAACCAATTGATGGGGTTCGTACCTTATTTACCAAGGGTAGTAGGGCGCGGAGATTCAACAATATGATAATGGTATCTTCTTACACATGTATTATGCTCTATGTAAGCATGTTTTGCTTAAGCATTAATCATACATATCGTATTGTTACTATGCCATCTATTGCTTATCTCTATGTATTTTGACTATGATGCCTATCTCTTGTAGCATTACATCCTACATACTTAGTACATTCAAATGTACTAACGCATACTCTTTGCCTACATGATATCACCATGTAGGAACCGGAGTACCGTTTGATCATCCTCCTCCTCCTCCACATGGCTAGTATGACATCACTCAAGCTAGTTGGTGAGTCCTCTATTCGGGAGACATTGGCCTATGTTCTTATGCTATGTATCGCTACTCTCTTTCTTTATTGTCTACTTTGGCTATGAGGGTGAGCCCGATTTCTTGTCTTGGCACTCAGTATAATCTATGAAGTAGAGGTGTTATTGGACATGTTATGTATCTATGCTATATGCCTTGACTCTCTTGTTTTTTGATATTTATGATATGAAAGTCTCCCCTTAGTCCCTTTGCCCTTATTTCTAATTTTTTATGTCATTTTCTTGCTTCCACGGCCAAAAATGTGTAATGATATGTTAAACGACTTTCCAAGGGTCCCTTCGGGTATCCCATGTGCTAGGCCCTAGGTTGTTTGATCCTTGGAGTGCAATACACCACGTTGATTAGAGTCTTGTTCATGGTTGTGTTGTGCACCAAAACTATGAGCAAGAGGCTATGAGGCGTTTTAGGAAATGTTTCACTTCTTCGTGTTCTAAGTCATGCTATAGAGTTAAAGTAAGATTTTCCTCCTAATAATTATTCTTTTCTATGCTAGATCATGCCTAACATAAGAGAAAGAAGAGCTTGCACACTCGAGGAGCAACTGAAAAATGGAGCGCTTGGGGATACTCTCATCTTGCTTGCACAATTTGTGGCTAGCAAATCCAACCAAGGGTCCAAGCCTCTCATGCTCCTATACCAGAAACTTAGGTGAGAGACTTCATGAGGATGAATCTCCCGAAATTCTGTGGGTCTAAGGTAGATAAGGACTCTCAAGAATTCATTGATGAGGTCTACAAGGTGTTGTCTATCATGGGTGTGAGGTCTGAAGATAAGGCAGAGTTCGCGGCCTACTAACTTAAAAGGGTGCACAAATATGGTACAATCAATGGAAGAAGGAGAAAAGAGTCAACAATGTGGTGCTTTGGGAGGAGTTCAAGGCTTTCTTTCTTAATCGGTCCTTCCCTCTTGAGCTTAGGGAAGCCAAATTAGTGGAATTTATGAATTTGAGACAAGGGTCTATGAGTGTGAGGGAGTATGCCCTCAAGTTCAACCAACTTTCAAAATATGCTCCACACTTGGTTGCCGACTCAAGGTCTAGAATGAACAAATTTGTGATGGGTGTGTCCGACTTGGTGAGTGAAGAATGTTAGTACACTATGTTGATTAATGACATGGAGTTATCGCATTTGATGACTTATGCCTAACAAATGAAGGAGGAAAAATTGAGGAAGAGAAGGGGTCATGGGGCCAAGAGGGCCCTTGAGGGAAAGTTCCAAGGTCGCAAGGGTGGTCGGTTCCACCAAGGCCAAGGGTCCAAGGTGCTGATATTGTGGTTCCTAATAATATGTGTCCAAGATGTGGTAAGGGTCATAGGGGCCCATGCTTTAGAGACACTAATGTATGTTATGGTTGTGGGGAAGTGGGTCACAAAAAGGTTGATTGCCCTCGTGATTGCAATAAGAGTAAGAATGTTCGTCCTCAAGGACAAGGTGTCAATACGGTTCCTTTGGGTAAAGGTGGTCAACAAGGTGGTTCACCGAGGCACAATTGGTTTTATGCTCTACATTGGAGGCAAGGGGTTGATGAGGTTCTCGATGTTGTTATCGGTATGTTAAAAGTCCTTGATTTTGATGTGTATGCATTGATAGACCCGGGTGCCACTCTTTCTTTTATTAGTCCTCTTATTTCCAAAAGGTTTCATGTTGATCCCTAATTATTATGTGAGTTTTACGAAGTGTCTACTCCTATTAGTGCATCTATTGTTGCTAGAAAGGTCTATAGAAATTGTCCCATTTGCATTGTGCATAAAATATTGCCCTGTGATCTTATTGAGTTGGATGTGGTTGATTTTTGATGTTATTCTTGGGATGGATTAGTTGCATGCATAATATGCCTCTATGGATTGTAGATCCCGTAGGGTCAAATTCTAATTCCTAAAGGAACTTATCCTTGAGTGGGAGAGTCATTATGTATAGTCAAGGATAGGTTCATCTCTTGCATTAAAGCCCGTAAGTTGATCTCTAAGGGGTGTCTTTATCATCTTGTGAGGGTTAGGGATGTGGAGTCCAAAGTCCTTCCCATAGAGTCGGTTCTGATTGTAAATGAGTTTCTTGATGTCTTTCCAAATGACCTTCTTGAGGTTTCGGGAAATAGATTTTGGTATAGACCTCCTTCCCGATACTCAACCCATTTCTATTCCCGTACCGTATGGCCCCTTAAAGGAGTTGAAGGAATAATTGAAGGATTTGTTGGATAAGGGTTTTATTAGACCTAGCCAATCACCTTGGGGTGCACTAGTGTTGTTTGTGAAAAAGAAGGATGGGATGTGTATTGACTACCAGCAACTCAATAGGGTCACCATTAAGAATAAATATCCCCTTCCAAGAATTTATGACTTGTTTGACCAATTACAAGGGGCTAGCCACTTCTCTAAGATTGATCTTCGGTCTGGGTATCATCAAGTAAAGGTGAGGGAGTGTGACATTCCCAAGACGGCCTTCTGGACTAGGTATGGGCATTATGAATTTATGGTTATTTCTTTTGGCTTGACCAATGCACCAGCTATCTTCATGGGTCTTATGAATAGGGTCTTCAAACCCTACCTTGATTCATTTGTTGTGGTCTTTATTAATGATATTTTGATCTATTCATATAGTGAGGAAGATCATAGGGGCCATTTGAGGGTGGTACTACAAAGGTTAAGGGAAGAGAAGTTGTATGCTTAGTATGAAAAGTGTGAATTTTTGTTGAAAGAGGTTTCCTTCCTAGGTCATGTGGTGTCGGGGGATGGTAATAAGGTGGATCCTAAGAAGACGGATGTGATTAGAAATTGGCCTAGACCATTGACCTCGTCGGGCATTAGAAGCTTCTTGGGAAAGGTTACTACCGAAGATTTGTGAATGGGTTCTCTTCTATTGCTTCTCCCATGAAAAAATTAAATCAAAATAAGGCTAAGTTTTTGTGGACCGATGAGTGTGAAAGAAGTTTCTAAACATTGAAGGATAAGCTTTTGTCTGCTCATATGTTATCATTACCAGATGGGCTAGAGGGGTTTATTTGTATTGTAATGCTTCTAGAGTTGGTTTGGGTTGTGTCTTAATGCAAAATGGTAAGGTGATAGCCTATGCTTCTTGACAATTCAAAGTGTATAAAAAGAATTATTCTACTCATGACCTTGAATTAGCCGCCATGGTATTCGTTTTGAAGATTTGGCGTCGTTATTTATATGGGGTGTATGTTGATGTGTTCACTGATCATAAGAGTCTCCAATATGTCTTCACCCAAAAGGATCTCAACTTGAGGCAAAGAAGGTGGCTAGAACTTCTTAACGACTATGATATAAATGTGCATTATCATCCCGGTAAGGCTAATGTTATGCGGATGCTTTGAGTAGAGTATCTATGGGTATCCTAGCTCATGTTGATGGTGGGCGGCTAGGAAGGTCCATCGGTTGGCTAGATTAGGAGTTAGGTTAGAAGAGGTTGATAATAATGGTAGTGTTGTTGTTGATGGTTCTAAATCTTTATTGGTTGATGAGGTAAAAACAAAGCAAGATCTTGATTCCTCCTTGTTAGAATTGAAGGCCTTGGTGAAACAGGGCAAGGTGGAGGTTTTCTCTCAAGGGGGAGATGGTGCCCTTAGATACCAAGGTAGGTTATGTGTACCTTGTGTTGATGGCTTGAGAGAAAAGATCCTTGATGAGGCCCACAATTCTTCTTATTCTATTCATCCCGGTTCTACCAAAATATATGGAGATTTGAGGGATGTATATTGGTGGGGAGGTATGAAGAGGGACATTGCCACATTTGTTTTCGGTTGCCATAGTTTCCAACAAGTCAAAGCCGAACATCAAAGGCCGTGTGGCCTAACCCAAGACATAGATATTCCTACTTGGAAGTGGGAGGAGATTAATATTGATTTTTTGGTTGGGTTTTCCAAGACTAGAAAGGATTTTGATTCCATTTGGGTTGTGGTTGATAGGATGACAAAGTCGGCTCATTTTTTACCAGTTAAGACCACATATGGGGCTGAAGATTATGCTAGATTGTACATTCATGAGGTTGCATGGGGTTCATTTGTCTATCATATCGGATCATGGTGCTCAATTTACTTTACGTTTTTGGAGGTCCTTCAAAAGGGTCTTGATACAAGAGTTAAACTTAGTACGGCCTTCCACCCTCAAACGGATGGCCAAGCCGAAAGAACTATCCAAACACTTGAGTTTATGCTTAGGGCTTGTGTATTGGAGCTTAAGGGTAGTTGGGATGATCATCTTTTATTGATTGAGTTTGCCTATAACAATAGCTATCATTCTAGCATCGGTATGGCTCTTTTTGAGGCTCTCTATGGTAAACATTGTAGATCACTGGGCTGGTGGTTTTTGAGGTTGGAGAGGTGGCTTTGTTGGGACCATATCTAGTTATGGAGGCTCTTTAAAAGGTTAGAATGATTAGAGAAAGGTTGAAGATGGCCCAAAGTCTCCAAAAGTCCTATGCCTATATGAGGAGAAGAGATCTTGAATTCAAAGTTAGTGATTATATTTATTTGAAGGTATCACCCATGAAGGGTGTGGTTCATTTTGGTAAGAAGGGCAAGTTGAGCCCAAGATATGTGGGTCCTTATAGGGTAATGATTAGAATTGGCAAGATAGCTTATGAGTTGTAATTGCCTAGTAAGATGGATTTGGTGCATCCGGTCTTTTGTGTATCCATGTTGAGGAAATGTGTGGGAGACCCTAATGCTATTGTGCCACTTGATGTTGTGGGTGTTCTTGAAGACAATTTTACCTATGAAGAGGTTCTGGTTCAGATTTTGGATAGACAAGTTAAGACGTTGAGGAACAAGGATGTGGCTTCTGTTAAGGTCATTTGGAGGAATCAACAAGTTGAAAGTGCTACTTGGGAGGCCGAAGCGGACATGCAAAAGTGATATCCTTACCTTTTCCACTCCACTCAAGCCTATGGTATTAATCTATTTCTCTATATGATCTCAAGTCTTAAGTTCAGCTCTTATGTCATTGCATACATTCATGTTTAAATTGACAAGTTCATGATGATTTTACACTTATGAAGAGATTTTTGAAATGATGTTTAAGTGCATGGTTGCATCCTTATGTGGGCTGAAATTGTCATGTTTACGTCTCTCATATATGTTTTTTTGACATTCGAGGAAAAATGTTCGCAAAGGGGAGATATTGAAATGACCCAAAAAGTGCCAAAAAATGTGCCTCAGAAGTGCCAGAATCATAATTTCCATATTCGTACACGATATTGAAAATCTGACTTCATATTCTTGATCAAATGGGTCTAACCCTAATTTAGGAGCAAATAATTACCAATTTCAGTTTTCATAATTTTCCTTATCCAGAATTGATCCGCATCACAGACCTAACACGGACCTGTATATTTTGTTGCCAATTATTTTTATCTCGATCCAAGGTGTTTGGGTCTTGGAGCTAAGTGTTTCCATACGTGAAAGTACCTATACTTAACCATATTTTATCTTTATATCATCCAAGACATTCCCTAATACTCATTCAAATACTTAGACAAATATTTCACTCCTAATTTCAAGTCCCAAAAATCATCCGGATCTTAAGGCTCTCATTCAAGCTTCAAGTCTCCATTTCTAATCTTCTTCAAGGATTCTCTAAAGTCAAGGTATGTGAATTTCAACCATTGGATTCTTTCACCTATGGTGCCCAAGCTGTCTTTTTACCTCAAATACATGTTTCTAAGTTGATTTTACATATGGGTTTTCTACTATGAACTTGACTATGAACTAATGTTAAAGCTTCATGAAATTGTTATTGTTTTACCATGTTTTGAGATATAAATCTAAGATTTAGTGTGAGACTTGATGAAGTGTTTTGATGTATATTGCTTGAGGATGTTACCAAGTATTAATTAATAGTTTTACATTGGATTTTCTTGCATGATTTCACCATAAATTGCATAGTTTTACGTTAGCACTATGCACCTGCCAAATGTTTGATAAAATGTCTGATTATGGTTTCTTGTGGAATTGAAGGCCCAATGCATGTATTATGAGTTGAATGACTAAATGACGATGAAATAAATGTATGTATATGATTTTCTCCTATATAGTGTTGTCGAGGGTTTTGTACCTTGATAACCACGTCGGGGGGTTCGTATCTCAGTCCCCAAGGGTGGTAGGGAGGGACGATCCACCAACAAATTGGGGGGGGGGGTTTACCTTGATAACCATATCAGGGGGTGTTTGTACCTCAATCACCAAGGGTGGTAGGGTGCGATAATCCACCAATATGATAATGGTCTCTTCTTACAAATGTATTATATTCTATGTAAGTATGTGTCACTTAAGCATTGATCATACATTCCATATTGTTACTATGCTATCTATTGCTTATCTCTATTCATTTTGACTATTATGCCTATCTCTTGTTGCATTGCATCATACATACTTAGTACATTCAAACTTATTAATGCAGACTCTATGACTACATGATATCACTATGTAGGAACTAGAGCACTTTTTGATCATTCTCCTCCTCCACGTGGCTAGTATGACATCACTCATGCTAGTTGGTGAGTCCTCCATTGTATCACTACTCTCTTTCTTTATTGTCTACTTTGAATATGAGGGTGAGCCCGCTTGCTTGTCTTGGCCCTCGCTATTATCTATGAAGTAGAGGTGTTATTGGACATACTATGTATCTATGCTATGAGCCTTAACTATCTTGTTTCTTGATGTTTATGATATGAAAGTTTCCCCTTAGTCCTTTTGCCCTTGTTTCTAATCTTTTAAGTCATTTTCTTGCTTCTGTGACCAAGGATATGTAATGATATACTAAGAGGCTTGCCTGGGGTCGCTTCGTGTACCCTATGCACCATGCCATGTCTAGGGACTTAGGCTTGCGTCGTGACAGAGAAACACTCCTAAAACTTTATTTCATCTTTGACTTTCAATCTTGTGATTCTCATTGAAGAGTATGATTTCTTATGCTTAATTCTCTTGTATAAGTGCTCAATTATGTTACTCAAATTCATAAGTCTTGTATTTACACTGATCATGGGTAGCTAAATCCACACCTAGGATTGTGGAACCATGAATAAGTTGCAAGGTAAAATTGGATAATTCCTTATTCTTGGAAAGTGTGCATCTATATATTAATTAATTCTCTTCGTATTAAATGCTTTTTAGTGGTGGCCAACATTAGAACCCACCTAGTGTTACTAACTGGATCAAGGTAGTAATGAATAGGAAAAGAGATTGATTAACAAATTTCGATCGATGTTTCTCATCTAATCAACCGAACTGGACCAAGGGGAGGTTGTAATGGGACAATAGGTAAGAGTTAGTAATGTCACACTACAGGGACGGACCAAATCACGTAGTGAAATTTGACTTTCTCCTAGACCAAATGGTTTGGTGAACTTAACGTACCATTCTGCATGGTACAAACTAGAAAAAAATTTGATTATCTGGTTACACAGAGTTAGGGTATCATGGGGAACAAAATACCCTCGTTCCTCTTCATATTGGTTTAACACTTGTTTTAGTTTAGAATTACTTTTAATAGTTATTATAACCCCCCCCCCATTGGGGAGATAAGTTGGTTAATCAACTTAAATTGCAATTGAATTCTACCATATTCCCTGTTGGATTCGACCCTAATCTTGGTTAGATTATATATCTTGACAACGACCGCTTTAGCCTAAAAAGGAAGTGTAGCTTGGGCGACCTCAAGATTTTGGCGCCGTTGCTGGGGAATCCAAAAAGACTTGTTTAATTTGGGAATTAATCCTTATTTTCCTCATTTTACATTTTTTCGTTGTTTTTATTTTCTTTTAGGGTATAGGAGTGGTATATGCCCAACATGAGAAGTCTAGGCATACCCTTGTCTCTTTTTGACCTAGAGATCTAGAGAAGACTAAGAAGAATGGCCCAAGATAATGCAAACAACATGGCAAATGCAGCTCAAAACCGGAATGAGAATGAGAATACAAATAATGACAACCCACCTCCTTTTGAGGACATTACTCCACAGCCACAGGACTTTAATGTCGAAGCTTATCAGTGGAACCAACATCAGCTGAGCCCTATGGCATTGGAGATTACCAAAACTATTGTGTTACCACCACCACTACTGGCACAAAGTTTGTTGTCTCGAGTGGGTTTCTTTAGATACTGCAGAAGCATAGGTTATTCGCGGGCCTACCATCAGAGGATCCTCATAACCATCTACACAACGCTGCATTTGTCAGCAAGAGTGTGATGGGAACACAAAATCTGTCTATGGATGCTATGGGACTTCATGTTTTCCCATTATCTTTGATAGGCAATGCAATACTATGGCTATCCGAGCTCCTGTAGTGTTTGATCACCAATTGAGCTGAGTAGCAGAAGGCCTTTTTGGAGAGGTATTTTCTAAGATCAAAAAAGCTCAAGTTGAAAGATCAAATCAACAATTTTTAGCATCTTCCTGGTAACTCAATCAGTATAACATGGGAGCGATTCAAAAAGTTCTTGAGAAGTGTCCCAAACCACAAAATTGTTGTTGATGCCCTTGTAGATATCTTCTACCGTGCCCTGGACGAGAATAGTCAAGCCTGTGCTGATACTATTACAGGAGGCATGTTCTTAGATCAACTATTTGTAAGGATCGCTGGATGAAAGGGTGGTCAAGACAAATTATGCACGGGGCAAAGAGACCAATCATCTACCAAAAGTTCATACACTGTCTGTATTGGTTCAAAGCAAGCCGAAATAAATGAAGAGATTATGCAAAAGCTTGCCCAAATTCATACAGGTATAGAGGTGATGATGAAGCAGAATCATGAATGAGTTGTTGCAGTTATTCGTTAGCCTCTGTGACCACCCACGTATGATGATCCCTACTATGAGGAGGATACTTGCTTCATTGCTGATCAGACGGGGGGTTTCTAGATCAATGCCTAAGGGTCCAATCAGTACTATTGACACTAAGGTCAAGGAAACCAAGGTCGGAACTATAATCGAGATGGACCTTTCAGAGACAACCATGGAGGTTACTATGATAGGAATCGGGGTGAAGACAGAGATGCAAATTGGGGCCGCAAAGATATCTACAGAAATGGTCCTTTTGTGCCCCCACACAATCGCGATACCAGTTGTCACAACCCAAGCCTAGGGCCTAGACATGACATGGTGAATGGGGAACCCGAAGGGACCACAAACAAGCCTCTTAGCATATCAATCACACATCTATAGTAGCGGAAGCAAATTAAGCATTACAAGATAAAATAAAAAGGGAAGTGGGATTAAGGGAAATCTTGATACTCATAAAAGCAATAAAAGAGTCAAGCTCATAGCATAAATACTTCATAGTATCCAACAACACCTCTTACTTGGAATGGAGTGGGGGCCAAAACACTTTCCGGGCTCACCCTCATAGTAACAAGTATTCAACATAAAGAAGTCTCAATATAGCAAGAGTGATTTAGATATTGTCCTCGGACTTGAGGTCTCACCAATGCTTTTCTTTGAAGTACCGAGCTAACCATGTGGAGGAGGATGATCAAAAGCAGCTTCGGTCCCTACGTGATAATATTATGTAGGCATAGAGTATGCGTTAGTATATTTAAATGTACTAAGTATGCAGGGTGCAATGCAACAAAGACATCAAATATATTCAAAATGCATAATAATAAGCAATGGATATATATAACCTCAATATAACATGCATGATCAATGCTTATAATAAGACATGCTTGTAAATCATTCAACTTGCATAATATATCATACATATAATGGAAGAGACCTTAACCGACATGAGTAAGACTAAGCGAGCTACAACTTAGAATCCTGATGATTACCCCTCATCGCTAAAGAGGTGGTCTACTTGCCAACATGAATCATACTTCACCTTATAGGAACATGACCCATTTCGTATGAAGTAACCCTTCTTACGCGAACATGACCCATTTCGGAAAGGATTTCATGATATGGTGCACTAGGTGGATCTGTTAGAATAGCAAGGATAATAATCATAATCCTGTGGTGGCACATAGTTTGAGGAAAGAAGTATGGACCCTTGAAGATAGTCCACGCCGACATCCAATCCATCGGCGCTAAGTCTAATCCCACGGAATACTTGAAATAATCATAAGTTCAATAACTTGTGAGAAGTGTGAAACATGACATGAGTAGCTCTTAAGCATGCTTGACCTCTAATAGTGAGCCTAACTTGAACATAAGAATAGTTTATAGTCATACATGAATCCTGGCTTTAACATAAATGGCTCACAAGAGGTAAAAATAGTGAAATAGGGCTTAACTTGATGCTTGTAACATCATAGATACTTTTCACGAATTCAATAGATGCTTGAAAGCCCTTAATCATCATGAAGTCACTTGACTTGTACATAATGTAATAGATCATCAATAACTTGAGAATCCTTTTCATGTCATTTTATCAAACACATGACGAGTTTATGATACTTTTTCAAAATTATGCAATTCAAGGGTGAAAAAAATGAGTAAACATCATGTAAATTAACCCACCAACATAGTAGTAAATCCCTCATGTATGGTACCTTGAAATTCATCACAAAAACCCATAGTAGTTCATAGTTTTATAGCTCAAAATATGCATAGTCTCAATAGACAAAATCAATTCATAGAATAAACTTGAAATAGATATTCTTGCATGTCAATCCATACTTCATAAAACACCAACATAATTTATATTCATAATCCATAATAAGAGATACCCATAGGTAATATAACTTGAATACATGCAATTTTTATGAAAAGAGAAGGTTGGGCTCCATGGGTGAAAGGACCCATGGATGAAGACCCATATAACTTAAGCTTGAATTCCTTGAGGTGAACTTGAAGTAGACTTAGAGCTTGAAATGAGTCTTTGATTCTAAAATTGATCTTGAAATCTTTAGATTTGAGTGAGAAAATTGATAGAGTCTTAGAGAAGTTTTAGAGAGGGTTTTGTAAGCTATAGAGTTGAAAAATGGCTAAGTATGGGTGGTTTCACTTTTAAGTAGTCATGGTCCTATGACCCCAACGCCCTTGGCCGAAATAGAAAAACCAAGAAAAATAATACACTGGTCCGCACCCTAGGTGCTACGCGGACCACAAGATACACTTGTCCATGCCCTAGGTGCATCGTGGCCTAGGCGCGGACAGACATTGGATAAGGAAAATTAGCAAAAAATTATTTTTCGCTATGGGTTCTCTAAAATCTGGGTTATACCCATTTTTCATTCAATTTTACCCCCGATAGAAAATATGAAGTCAGATTTTTGAAATCATACACAGATTTTAAGATATATGAAAGTTATGATTATGGGACATTTCGAAGCACATGAGGGGTATTTCACTGGTGCTAGTAGTTCTAGAGTTGAGAATATGTTTGGCTGCTTGTTGTAGAAATCTGAGACATAGGACGAGACTCTAGGGGGGATGAAATCTAACATCTACTTCATAAATAAGAAAATCGAGTCTAATTTTGTTGCTATCAAATAGCTTGAAAAGCAGTTTGGGTAAGTGTCAGCTTAGCTTAACCAACAGTAGAAGGGTACACTGCCTAGCAACACAATTCAGAACCCAAAGAATAAAGGGAAGTGCATAGCAGTTACTACTCATGGTGGCAAAAATACCATTGATCCTCTCATGCCAATAGATGAGGATGATGTTCGAGAAGAGACAGTTGAGGTTAAATATGCAAATACCGGATATGATCATGGCAAGGATTTTATGAGTGATACTACAAAGGCACCACAGAAGCTGAAGTCCATTCGTAGGCCTCCACTTCCATTCCCTCAAAGAATTAAAAAGAAGGAGGAGGAGTGGAAGTTCAAACACTTTCTCTCCATGCTGAAATAACTCCCCCATCAACATCTCTCTCATTGAGATGTTGGAGAAGATGCCAAGGTATGTGAAGTTCATGAAGGACCTACTTATGAAGAGTCACATTGTGAGTTAGGAGCTCTCCCAAGAGCTTCAACATTGCAGTGCAATTGCTACGAGGTACTTGGTGCAAAAGCGAGAAGATCCCAACATTTTTACCATACCTTGCACTATTAGAGATGTGCAGTTCACAAGGACATTGTGTGATCTCGATTCCAGCATAAGCCTAATGCCCCTTGTGGTCTTTAAGAAGCTAGGTCTAGGATCTCCTACTCCGATGAACATGTGATTGTTGATGGCTAATCTCTCGGTGAAGAAGAATGTGGGAATACTTTATGATGAGCTTGTCAAAGAGGATAAATTCATAGTCCTCATAGATTTTTTTGATCCTCGATTACGAGGTTGACTTTAAGTCCCTATCATCTTTGGGAGGCCCTTCTTAGCTACTGGATGCACCTTGGTGGACATGGAGAGGGGCCAACTCAAGTTTAGGTTGGCAAAATATGAGATCATGTTCAATATCTTCTAACATACAAAGGAAGAGGATGATTTGAGGGTGGTCTATATTATTGAGAATGTTGATGATACTGAGCCATAAGTACCACTTGGGGTGAGACTGGGTGTTAACACTTTGGAAGCTGTAGTGATGAACTTTGATAGCTATGGAATCCCAGCCTATAAGGAGACAATGGATGTGTTGGGGGTATCCTACGCCCCTAGGCGTCAAACTAAGTTGGAGCTAGACTTACAAATCGAGAATCACCACCTACCAAGCCATTCATAGAGGAACTACCGATACTAAAATTGAAGGCTCTTCCATCTCATTTGAGATATGCATTTTTTAGACCAACAACACCTTGCAAGTCATAGTTTTTGCGGACCTAAATGACGAATAGGTGAATGCCCTTGTCATGGAACTTAAATAGTTTAAGAAGGCTACTGGATGGACGATTACAAATATTATTGGTATCTCTCTCAGGACATGTACACATAAAATCCAGTTGGTCAAGGACTATAAGACAAGTATTGAGAACCAAAGGCATCTCAACCCCCCACAAAGAAATCATCAACTGGTTGGATGCAGGAGTGATCTATCGATTGCCAACAATGAATGGGTGAGCTCGATTCAGTATGTTCTGAAGAAAGACAGTATCACTGTGGTCCCAAATGCTAACAATGAGTTGATTTTCATGTGGCCAGTAACTGAATGGAGAGTACGTATGGACTACAAGAAGCTCAATGCATCGACAGAAAAGACCACTTCTCTATGTCGTTCATGGATCAAATACTAGATCGATTGGCTGTAAAGGGCCGGTGTTGTTTTCTGGATAGGTATTCAGGCTATAACCAGATCACCATTGCTCCAGAAGATTAAAAAACACAAAGCTCACATGTCCTTATGGCACCTTCATATTCAAGAGGATGTCATTCGGGTTATGCAACGCTCCAGCAACATTCTAAAGATTCATGATGTCCATCTTCTTAGACATGGTGGAGGATACTATTGAAGTCTTCATGGATGATTTTAGTGTGGTTGGTGACTCATTCGAGGATTTCTTAAAACACTTGCATGATGTGCTGAGAAGGTGTGAGGAATGTCATCTGGTGCTGAATTGGGAAAAGTGTTACTTCATGGTGAAGGAGGGCACTGTGTTGGGGCACAAAATCTCCATCAAAGCAATCGAGGTTTATAGAGATAAAGTAGAAGTGATTGAAAAGCTTTCCCTACCTATCTCTGTGAAGGGTGTGAGGAGCTTCCTAGGGCATGTAGTGTTCTATCGGCTTTTCCATAAAAGACTTCTCTAAAATTGCACATCCATTGTGCAAGTTATTTGAGAAGGATGACAAATTTGTGTTTGATTATGCATTCCTAAAAGCCTTTGAAGAATTGAAGCAGAAATTGATTTCATCCCCTATCATTGTAGCTCCAGATTGGTCAAAGCCCTTTGAAATCATATGTGATGCAAGTGAGGTTATGCTAGGTGTAGTATTGGGACGCTAGTAAAGCCCTAATGGTTGAAAGGTAAAAAGGCAGCTTGGGCACCATAGGTGAAAGAACCCAATGGTTGAAATTCACATACCTTGACTTTAGAGAATCCTTGAAGAAGATTGGAAATGGAGACTTGAAGCTTGAATGAGAGCCTTAAGATCCGGATGATTTTTGGGATTTGAAATTAGGAGTGAAATATTTGTCTAAGTATTTGAATGAGTATTAGAGAATTTCTTGGATGATATGAAGATAAAATGTGGTTAAGTATAGGTACTTTCACGTATGGAAACACTTAGCTCCAAGACCCAAAAACCTTGGATCGAGATAAAGATAACTGGCAACAAAATATACAGGTCCGTGTTGGGTCTGTGATGCGGATCAATTCTGGATAAGTTAAAAGTGCCCCCTATATGATTTCAAATCATAAGTTTTAGCCCTTACGTCATTTTGCATGCATTCTTGTTTATGTTGACAATTTTATGGTGATTTTGACATTCATGTTGAGATTTTGAAAATGATGTTTAAATGCATTTGTTGCATTCATGTCAGGCTGAAATCTTCATCATTACATCCCTTATGTACGTTTCTTTGACATTCGAGGATGAATGTTCCCAAGGGAAGATATTAAAACGCCTAAAAACACCCCAAAAATGTGCTTGAGAAATGCCCATAATCGAAATTTCAATATATGTCAAAATCCATGTGTGATATCAAAAATTCGACTTTATATTCATGATCAAGGGGAAAAATTGAGTGGAAAATGGATATAACCTCAATTAAGAGGAACCATAGAAAAAATTAATTTTTGCAAAAATTAAAATTCTACTAGACATTCGTGCCCTGGCCGTGACGCGTCAGGGGCGTGGATTAGTGTTGGAGTTTCCTGCATGATGGGTCCGTGTCGCGGACATGACATGGACCAGTACAATATTTCCCTGACTTTTTTGTTTCAGCCCAAGGGCCTTGGGGTCATAGGCCCATGCCAACCTATTCATAAAAATACCTATACTTAGCCATTTTTCAACTCTATATCACTCAAGACTCTCTCAAAACCCTCTCAAAGACTCAACTAAATATTTCATCCAAATTCAAGTGTCTCAAGCTTAATTCTGGATATCAAGAACTCCATTAAAGCTTCAAGTCTCCTTCAAGTCTACATCAAGAAATTCCCAAATTTAGGTATATGGGTTTCATCCATTAGGTCCTTTCACCCATGGAGCCCAACCTTTCTATTCTATGAAAATTACGTATTTTCAAGTTGTATTATCTATGGGTATCTTCTATTATGGATTATGAGTATAAATTATGTTGAGATTTTATGAAATGTTGATTAAATATGCATGTTTATCTATCTCAAACTTATACTAAGAGTTAGTTTTGTCTATTGAGACTATATAAGTCTTGAGCTATGAAACTATGATCTATAATGGATTTGATGACGGATTTCAAAGTATCTTACATGAGTGTTTCACAATATGTTTGTGGGTTGATTTGCATTGAGTTTTCTCACATGATTTCACTCTTGAATTGCATGATTTTATACAAGCATTACACTCCCACCAAGTGTTTAATAAAATGCCAAGTTAAGAATTCTCAAGATATGTATATGTTTTACAAGTCAAGTGACTTTATGATGAATATGGGCTATCA
>JAABOM020075543.1:0-34428 GCA_011800125.2 Solanum clarkiae | reverse complement strand
CTCCATCTTCAATCTTTACCAAGTTCATGTATAAGCTAAGGTATGTGGGTTTCTTTCATGGGTTCCTTTCACCCATGATACCCAAGCCTCCGTTTACATAAATTGCATGATTTAAAGTTGATTTACAAATGGGTTTTGATCATTTTGAAATTCACTGTACACTATGTTAAAGCTATGTAATGGTGTGACTATTTTGCCATGTTTTGGGTTATAAATCTTTGATTTATTGTAAGATTTGAGAAGGGGTTTTGGTGCATATGTCATGAGGGTATTGCAAGTTGTTGACTGATGGTTTTACAATAGGTTTTCTTGTATGATTTCATCTTTAATTTGCATAGTTTTATACTACCACTTTATACCCTCTAAGTGTTTGATGAAATGTCCGGATGTGGTTTCTTGAGGAGTTGAAGGTCCAAAGCATAAGATGTGATATGAATGACTATTTGATGATGAAATGAGATTATGTATATGATATACTCCATATAAAGTGTTGCATTAGACCATACCCAATCCGGGGGGATAATAGCCGAGGTAACTATGTTGACGGTTTATACTCATCAACCATGCGAGGGATTTATACTTCGTTACCGTATTGATAAGGTGTGATTATCATCAATCATGTGAGGGGCTTATACCATACAACCACCAAGGGGTTTATACCTTGAATAGCTAGCTTGGTCTCTTCTTCACATATGATATAAGATATGAGCATGATTTACTTAAGCATGTTTTACTTAAATATTGAGCATACATGCCATATTATTATATTATATCTATTTCTTAATATTATGCATTTTTATTATGATACCTACTTATTATTGCATTGCATCCTACATACTTAGTACATTCAAACATACTAATGCGTACTCGATGACTATATGATGTTACCATGTAGGAATCGGTGCCCAAGTTGATCATCCTCCTCCACGTGGCTAGTTCGGTGCTATTCAAGCTAGTTGATGAGTACTCCATTTCGGGGACCTCAGTCTATGCTCTCTTCTTATGTATTGAGACACTCTTTATATGATCTATTTGACTATGAGGGTGAGCCCGGTTTCTTTGTGTTGGCCCCTACTCTTATCTATGTAGTAGAGGTGATTGTTGGACATGTTATGTATCTATGATATGAGTTTAACTCTTGTCTTTTGACCATGACATTGTCCAAGATCTTCCCTTAGCCCCAATTTCCCCATTCTTTTATCTTTGATACTTGATTTATTGCTTCCACGACCAAGGATGTGTAATGATGCTTTATGAGACTTTCTTGGGGTCCTTCGGGTTCTCCTTGCGTCGTGTCATGTCTAGGTCCTAGGATTGGGTCGCGACACTTTAAATAACCTAGGATCATTGCCTCATTTTATTTCAAATGTCCAACGAGTTTCATATGTATTGATCCTTATTTTTTTCTTTTTTCTTTGTTGTTGCATGAACCATGTCAACTCGAGTCCTTTTGGACTATATCCTTGCATTTTTGGCAATGATTTGGGTCGTTACAGGTGATTGGAAGCCAAATACAAATTTAAGGAAGCAAAATTACAAGATTTGGAGTCAAAAGATAGTTGTATACACTGATATATAGTACAATGATACAGCAGGAAAAATGGCTGAAAAAGGCCTAAAAATTGCAGCAGGGACATAAATGGGCAAAAGCCCAAACTCTTAATCCTCTCTATTTTTAGATTGTATTATTTATTTATTTGAATACTAACATTTCATTGTTTTATGTAATCTAATTAAAATTCCCTAAAGTTAGCCATTTATGTTAATTCTTATTTTTAATGTCTTTTTTTGAATATTTTGGTGTTAGAGTCCCTTTTTAGAAAAAAATTAGACTTTATGAAATTCCTTCAAAATAGTTCAAGTGTTTTTCCTTAAAAATAGTCATGTTTCCCTCTTTTAACACTTAGAAATTTTTAGTAGATTTTAAATTCTAGAAATCCAAAACTTTTTCAAAGTTGCTAAAAATCAATTTTAAGTTAGTCAAAAAGAGTCTTAATCATTTGGTCAACCGCAAGTTAGTGGCCACTTTAAGTGATTAAATTCTTCTTAAGGTGGAAATTGGCCTCTTACCCATTTTCTCTAAAATTTTAAAACTTTTCTGTTAAGTTTTAAAGTTTAAGTAGCGATTCCGAATTTTTGAAATTTTGGTTTTTACTTAAACCAATTAGGTATTAAATCGAATTTTTGAATTCCTAGTCATTTTTCCCAATTAACACTATAATCATCCCTGAACTGGAGTCACATGTACAAGCCTCTACAATAAGAACATGCAAATAAAAATACAAGTCTCAATGTTTAGTTCACAGATAGAACATAACATAAGGTAAAATCCTCGAAGGCCTACCGAAGGTACGAGCAGCTACCTCATGAGTGATCTTGAAGCTCAATTCTCAAATGAAGGATGCAATATCAAATAATCATAATACATGTTCTGTCCTAAAATACACATCCGCTGATTAGTATATACGTGTCAAAATGAAACTCATCGGGGTCACACATAGGCTATGTATCTGTGAACATATTCGGCAATGTCCTCAGCCAATGCTCACTCGTCCGAAAGTGACCTCAGACCCAATATCAACCGACACATTACCTTAATTGCGGTCAGAAACTTCGACTAAACATCGACCAGTAGAGACCTTGGCCTCCAATACATATGTTACCTTAGTCATCTCTCGGTTGTAGCTATCACAAGTATCAAATGCACAAAAAATAGTGAATGTGATGTGCAAGATCCCAATTATATCACGATGTCAACATCATAACAATTTCAATATTATCATAGTGCCAATATAATCAATGCCTCAATATCATCAATATCTTAATATCATCAGTCCCCATATCAATCATATCTCAATATAAGTATCATGTCAATATTAATATCAAATGATTCACAAGATCACATATATTACGAACCCACAATTAATTTACACGTCAAGATATCACCAAATAAACAACTTCTCAATATGAAAACTCATTATCAAACCCTATGATGATACAATTCTACCCCAAAGTACTCAATTACACACACATAGGAGCATACATGTTTCAATCATACTTAACAAAAGGTTAAAAGTCCACTTGCCTTAGAAAAAGTTTTGAATCAAGTCAAAGTCGAAGATTTCCTACTTTTACAATACTCTGAATCACCAAAGTCTATTTAAATATAGTATAATAATCACATAACGAATCTAATGGCACTAAAATCAATCAATTAGGAAGAAAAGAGCAAAACGATAATAAATTCCATGCCAAAAAAAAGTAACCGAAATTTGAAATGTAATACAAGAAAACGTTCTCCAAATAATAAGAAATTCAATGGTGAAAACCATTTTGAAAATAGAGTTAATAAGGTAGAAATCATCAAATTATCATAAGAAATCAAAGTTCAAAAAAATTCCCAAATTCCTCGATTAAAAATACTAATTCATAAGTTAAAAACACAATTTAATCAATGAAAATTGAAGAAATAGGTTAGGAAAGAGTTACCCATGGGAATAACCTTGAAAAACCTTGAAGATCCTCTCTAGAATGAAGCTTGTAATATTAAAATTGGTGAAAAATGATCTAAACCCGTCTTTTAAAAGATAACACCATTTAGGGAACTTTTGTGCTCCATGAATGAGCAAGCCCGAACTTCCACAACACTCCACGAACACAGAGGCCATGCTTGCATGCTTCGTGGGCATGAACTCTCTTCTGTGAACGCAGAGGTCTACAAAATTTGGCCTCCATGAATGTGGTAATCGAGGCACTAATGCGGAGAACAAAGTTCACTTGCACTAGAAACAACTAAAACCAGCAAAACACAGCTCAGTAAAGTCATAAAATGGACCCTTAGGATTCGTTTAGAACCCTATGAACACAAACCAAATATGGAATCCTATTAGAAACAATGTTCTAGACTCAGTGGAACTGTCAAAATTGAAATTCGAGAGCTCCTTGGCCCGGAACCCAAGAAAGATTATTTAAACTAGTTTAGGACTCAAATGCTCAAAATAATCTCGGAATCTCTAAAAATTGCAACAAAGTTATTTCTAGCATTATTTCACCATCTGAAACCACTGAAAATGTCATATTTTTGATTTGAGGTTTGGAACTTCGAATGTTGACTTAAGTGAAACTACTATCCAAAATGAACTAAAAATGCAACTTTCGGTCCAAAATCTTCGTTTTAACTCCAAATTCAGTTCTGCAAGTTTTCTTAGACCAGATTCAGCATTTTAGAGCTGATGAAATCAACAAAATTGAATTCCAACACTTGAAACTCAAGGTGATCACAAAAACTAAAAAATTTCAATTTTAAGCCTTTTAAATATTCCTTTTTTAGAAAACCTCTAACTTTTTACAAGGTTTTTAAAATTCATCCTTTAGACTCAACCAAAAATGACTTAAAGCAACTTTTGAGAAGGGAAAATTCATAATTTTGTTAAAAATATCAAAAATGACCTTCGAGGTCATTACATCATCCACTACTAAAAACAATGTTCATCCTCAAACATGAGATAAGGGACATACTCGAGAGCTCAAAAAGTTGAGTATATCAGGGCACAAGTATTTAACTCTATCTCCCTGGTAGCCCCACTCTCGGGCCTATGGATCTAGTAGACCTTTACTGAAGTGATCTCCTTAGTTGTCAACTTCCTCACTTGGCTATCCAAAATGGCCACTGGCTGCTCCTCATAAGTTAATTATGGCTCAAGTCAACTGAATCCACAAAAATCGCAAGAGACTCATAAGGACTATAACGCTGCAACATCAAGACATGAAACACAAGATGAACAGAAGACATGTTGTGTCGCAAGTCAAGTCTATAAGCCACCTCTTCCACTCTACCTAAGATCTCAAAAGGACCAATAAAACTCATATTGATCTTGCCCTTCTTCCCGAACTTCATAATACCCTTCAAGGGTGAACCTTTGAACTATACCATGTCACTAACCGTGAACTCCAAAGGTCGAATCCATTTACCAGGATAGCTTTTTTGGTGACTCTAGGGTGTTACCAACCTACTCTGAATTAGTCACACCCGCTCTAAATTGTCTCTCAATATATCAACACCTATGCTCTCCACCTCTACCGAGTCAAACCATCCAATGGATGATCAACATCTCTGGCCACACAAGGCCTCAAAAAGTGACATTTCAATGTTGGAAGGATAATTGTTGTTGTACACAAACTCCGCCAAGGTCAAGTGTTGATCCCATCTGGTGTCAAAATCAATAAAACAGGCTCGAAACTTATCCTATATCACCTGAATGGTCCTCTTGAACTGGCCATTGATTTGATGGTGAAAGGTTGTACCTATATCCAAATGGGTACCCAAACCATGTTGTAAGATCCTTGATGTGTTATCAAAATATAATATTTTTGATGCCTAAAACTTGGAATTTTGTGTGTTCTCAAAGCGATGTTAGTGGGTTTGATGTGTTTATATTTGTTTTTCAGGAGAACAGGATATGGCATAACTATGGGCAAATTGTTGTAGATAATGAGTTTGTGATAAACCGCAAAGCACTCTATGGGTCGTGGATACTTCTACGAGCTATACAAGGGGTTCGTGGTTGAGATCCAGTGAAAGGCCTATTTTCTAAAGTTGTGTCCATGAACTGTCAGACGAGCCATAAAATATTATATGAGTCGTGGATTGGTTTTGTGCCATGAGGATCAAATTTTACCAAGTTTCTTCAAAGTTATCAGATGGAACTCGACATGGGTCGTAAGTTGGAATATGACCCATAGAAAGGTCTCATAGAAGAGAAGCCAATTTTTGATGAATCAATAATACGAAGCCCAAGTATGGGCCATATAATTTTGTAGGACCCGTAACCCTAATCGTAAAACCTGCTGAATATAGTTTTCCTATTTTGTTTTGGATATGTATTTTACTTATTATAAATATGTTTTTTAAGGTTTTTTTCATAGTGAGATGCACAAGAGAACTGAGAAACAACTTTGTGACTTATACTTTGTGATTTTTACAAAAAAAAGCATTACTTTGTGATTTCTAGTGAAGCATTTGGGATTTCTTGTTCTTAACTTTATCATTGTAAGTGCTCAATTGTGTTATTCTATATCATGATTCTTTCATCCACAATGATTATGCATAGCTAAATCCACTACTAGGGTTGTGAGAACCATGAAGAACTAATAAAGTAGGAACAAATAATTTATAATTCTTGAAAAGTGTGCATGCATATATTAATTAATTCTCTTTGTTTTGATTTTTTTTAATGGTGGCCAACATTAGAATTCATCTAGTTGTTATTGACTGGATTAAAGTAGTAATGAATGAGAAAAGTGATTAATTAATAGTTGTAGGTTGTAAGCCTGGTCCTCTTGTTAGATTTCCCTGTTACAGGATCGAGCTTTTGGATACCCTGAGAGGCAGTTGCTTGTCTCCTCGGCAGGCCTTTGAGGATTACGTTTTATGTTATATTCTATTTGAGGACTGTATATTAAGATTTCTATTATCATTTGAGTATTCTCATTATTAGAGGCTTTTACCGTGACACTAGTTCTGGGATAGTTGTAGTTTGGTTTCCCTATGCACATCAATTATATTAGACTGCTTTATCTTCCGCTTTTGTTATTGTATTTGGGTTGTTCAGGTTTGGACTGACTTACCTTGATGGGTTAGATGAGTGTCATCATAATCGAATTTCGAATCATGACAATAATGTACTAAGTATGCGGGCATGCAATATAAAGGAAACATCATGAAGACTATGTGAGAATGTTTCATGAAATCCATAGTGCATGATTAGATATAATAACACGAAAATAAACTTTTTTACATCACCATAAGTTCCTAAATTTTATCATGAATCCATAGAGTTTAATCACAGACTATACATGTTTGTGCTCAATGATTCATTCCTTGCTTGACTATGTAAATAAGAGTTGTACCCATCCTCATCAATACACACAGCTTATGACATGACTGTGTATAAGGAAGGTTGTACTTGTCCTCATCTACACATTCAAATGGTGTAAAGGGAGGGTTGTGCACGTCCTCATTAGTACACCTGAAAGATTACACATAACTGTCATAGGGAAGGTTATGCCTTGCCTCATCTATGCATGTAAATAATGTAAAGTTAGGTTTATGCTCGTCCACATTAGTACACTTGAAAACTTATACATGACTATGCATAGGGATGGTTGTGCCTTGCCTCATCTATGCATATGAACAGTATCTCATATATGGGTGCATAGGGTAAGTTGTGCCTATCCTCATCTGTGCACACAAATAGTGTAAAAAGAGGGTTGTACCTATCCACATCATTACACACATGATCCAAACAAGATGATGTAAAAGGAAGGTTGTACCTATCCTCATCATTACTCCATAAGTCATACATGATAGTGTTTACATCACATCCTAGAGGGTACCCTTGGTATGACCAGCACTTGAAGAACTATTGTTGATTCCCTAAGAGAACCATCTGGCCTTATCATCACATCACACTCATTAGCAGCGGAAGAATACTCAACTGAAAGTCAAGAATAAATCAACTGACTAAATCCTCGCATCAGTAAATGTTTCTAATGAACAAATTAGAAAGTAATTAGATAACAGTCGACAATCCTCTACTCAATGTCTATGAAGCCTCTAATCCAATTTAAAAGGTGCCAGGACAAGCCCCAAGCTACTTCAATAGTATGATACTAAATAAAGAAAAGAAACGCTCTTCTGAATAGCAAGGAGGGCTTACAAAAATCTGGAAGTGAGATATGAACTTCAAAGAAGTGTTTGCTGAAGACCTCTATCACTTGTATCTGGATCATTAATGATGCAGGCCTGAACGAATGTTAGTAAATGGAATATACTGGTATCTAAAATGGCTAAAGAATACAATTAAGGCTCAAACTCAAATCAGTCAACTCGACTCAAAAATCAACTCAATAATCAATAACTCAACTCAGTAAAATATGCAGTTTAAGGGAAAATTATTCCTTGAAAATAGACTCAGTGTTATGCAACTCGGTTTAAAACATTATATTCTTTATCAAATGTTGCTCGGGAGTTTCTCTTAACTGACATCCAATCCCACCACCTTTAGTTCGGTGACACACCACGAAGGAGACATCGTTGCCACACCCATCCAATACTTGCCAAGGTAAGGGACAATCCAATCTCCCTTGGATCCAAAATCAATGTCCATCTTTTTGGGACATGAGTCACCCAAATTAATGGTGTAATTATCATACACTGGCAATGTAGTTTATGGGTTAGAGTAGTTATCTACTCGCCCCTATATCAATGCTCAATACTCCTCATAAGACTAAAACATGTTCATGCCAATCAACTTAACCTCATCTTTTTACATTTTCTCCAATCAAACCCAACGCAATCACTCAAAAGATCAACCAATCAAGATCATCATTCACGCATGCAATCAAGACTCAAACTCAAACAGCCATTTGGAGTAATATGCTCCTCGTGCTCAATCATACTCAAGTTACTCAATCTCAAATAATCAAAATCATGATCTCAATTCCATCAATGCAACCTGGATTACATGGAATGATATAATTTAGGGTTCATAATGCCAATCGTAATTTAATACTCTAACTTCACAAAATTAACATGTGACTTATCAATTTATTTATAATTATGCTTTAGATACTCAACACTTCATAAAATAACTCAAAGATTAGGACTATAAGATTTTGTACTCAATCTCTATGGTTAATGGGGTGTACGAATAGGCATATGGATAAACTCAAACCAACACTTTAGGACACTTTTAATACATACCTGGAATATATAAAGAATGATTGACTTTTGAACAATATTCAATCACATGCTTGAGACCCTAGCTTTCTCCCTTTCTCGATGCTCTCAAAAGTTCTAAGTGTAGAATGAATAATATTATCCTTAGGGTGCGATAAGGGGTCCAAAACATCATAAATTTTAATTAAAAATGGTGGAAAAGGAAAACAATACCCCTCTCTAAAACTACTGAAGGGAACCATGAAATTTCGTCTATGTGTCATGGTTCCACTTACGGATTGTAAATGGCCTCTTATGGATGGAGGTCCTAAACTTTGAGTTATTGGAAAATGGATATATGAAATCCCTTTCTACGGGCCATAAAATGGACCATGAGCCATCTTGTTAATCACGGTTCAAGATTTAGAAATTTTGTTTTCCGGAACTCTAATCTATGAAACCTATTCCATGGGTCGTGGAATGAAGTATGGTCTGTGGAAGCCCTCGTGCATGGGCCTAAGACTTAGAAAAATTTTCTAAGTCACTCGAGCAACTATGAGGTCCCACCTGTGGTCCTTAAATCATTCCATAGATAGTAGATGGCCCTTCTTGGTTTCTTCTAACGACTTTTCTAAGTCTTTTTTCTCAACTTTTCCTGGGCGTTTAACTCAGACTAGGTGGAATGAATAAGGGGGTGTTACAGTTTGCACACTCAAACTAGAAGCCATATCACATTTATATTCATGTATGTCAGGTTCATGTAGAAGCCATGTTCATATCATCTTCAAGTCATGCCATAATAGTAATCAAGCTCATGTTCTTTTTATATTTATAAGTTCATGCTCCATTCATGTTCATATTCATCAATTCAAGACTCAATCAAGCTCATAATCATAGATCCATACTCAATTCATGCTCATAATTTCAAGTACATTCATATTCATAGTCAAATTTTCATATAGAAGCCTAGTTCATGCATGATCATAACATGAGAAGATAGAGTAAAGCATGGGTACATGAAATTCATACTTAGATCATGATAATAAGATAGAAACATGCATAATCCATTAAGAAATAAACATTTGATCATAATCAAGGTTACCCATCATGAATTCATAATTGAAAAGGACATACAAGTTCAAAACTCATGAAATCCATATAAATCTATAGGATAAGACTTAATTCATGCTTCAATCACCAAGAGTAATGACCCATATCATATTTCCATCAATTTGAAGTCAAAACATGAAAATTATACTTAGATCATTCTTTAAAGTTCATGAAATTAGATGAAGAGATTTTGGGCTTCAAGGTTGGAATGTAACCGAGGATCAATCCCACATACCTAACACTTGAATGGAAGAAATAAGATGGAATTAGCTTGAACTTAAAACCCCAATTGAATCCTTAGCTTTAATCCTTAAATGAAAGGCTGGGGAGTGTTTTAGGAGGTAAGTTATGAGAGACTAAATGTTAGGCCTACATGGGAGGTCATGAAATAACTAAGGACTAATTTAGGGTGTAAAGGAGTGAATAAAAGTCCCAAAAGGCCTTAGAGTTGAGGCAAATTACCAAAATAACCCCACTTAAATGAGCCAAAACCTGTTAGGGTTGCATTGTATCAAACCCCTTTCAGTTGTGGTATGCACCATGGGCTGTGAAGGGGACCATGGTGGGTCACTTGGGGAAAATAATGGGGGCCTTTTGAAGGGTATCCTCCACGAGACACACCATGGTCGGTGGTGTGCTACTGTGGTAGGCACACCTTTAAGGCTCCCTCAAGGCAACCTAGGAATAGCCACAAAAAGGACCAAGGCTACCTCAGCGGTGCCTTTCATGGTTAGCGGAGTGCTTCACGGGATTTGTAGGGGTCCTTGTATGTCACAATCCAAGCCTAAGGATTAGTCATGACATGACAAATGGGGAACTTGAAGGGACCCCAAGCAAGCCTCTTAACATATCACAAATCCTTGGTTGCGGAAGCAAAATAAATATCAACAAGTGAGATAATTAAAAAGGAAGTAGGACTAAGGGAAGTCTTTGATAATCACAAAAGCTTCAAAGAGTCAAGCTCATAGTATATACATACAAAGTATCCAACAACACCGCTACTTTAGAATAGAGCGGGGGCCAAGACACTCCCCGGGCTCACCCTCGTAATAATAAGTATTCAACATAAGAAGGAGTCTCAACATAATCATGAAATAAATAGATATTATCCTCGGAATTAAGGACTCACCAAAGCTTTCTCCAGGAACTGAACTAGCCACGTGGAGGGGAATCATCAAAAGGAGCTCTGGTTCCTACATGGTGATATCATGTAGGCATAGAGTACGTGTTAGTACGTTTAAATGTACTAAGTATGCGAGATGCAATGCAATAAGGATATAAGTCATCTTATTCAAAATGCATACATATAAGCAATAGATATAATCTCAATATGATATGTATATTCAATGCTTGTAATAACCCATGCTTATAAAACATTCAACTTGCACAATACATAATGCATGTGTGGGAAGAGACCTTAACCACTTCGACCAAGCAAGCTACTACTTGGAATCCAAGGCATGTAACCCTCTTGGTAAGGTGATCAAGGCATATCACCGCCCCCATCGAGAAGGTGATCGAGGCATGTCACCCCCTCGACAAGGTATGGTCTACTTGCCATGGTAAACCATACAATAAATAATCTGAGGCATGTCACCCCTTCGACAAGGTGTGGTGTAACTAGATGGATCCACTAGTATAGCAAGGGTAATAATCATCATCCTATGGTGGCAGGTTGTTTAGAGACTAAAGACTTTATATAAGGACCCTTTGAGTTGAGCCCCCATCTTAAGCCTCAATCGGTGCTAAGTCAAATCCCATAGAATACTTGAAATAATCATACTTTAATCATAACATAAATAACTTATAAGAACATGACTTGAGTAGCTCATAAACATGCTTGACCTCTACTAGTGAGCCTAACTTAAACATGTGAATAGATCATAATCATACATGACCCTTTGCTTTAACATAAATGGATCACAAGAGGTAAAAATCTTGAAATAGGGCTAAACTTGATACTTGTAAAATCATGGATAATTTTCATGAATTCAATACATGCTTGAAAGCCCTTAATCATCATGAAGTCACTTGACTTGTAAATGATATAATAGATCATTAATAGCTTGAGAATTCTTGTCATGTTATTTTATCAAACACATGGTGGGTTCATGATACTTGTTCAAATCATGCAATTCAAGAGTGGAACAAGATGAGTAAACTCTATACAAATCAACCCACCAACATAGTAGTAAAACCCTCATGTAGGGTCACAAAAGCTCATAACAGTTCATAGTTTCATAGCTCAAAATATGCATAGTCTCAATAAACAAAATCAATTAATGAAACAAGCTTGAAATAGATATTCATGCATAGTCAATCAATACTTGGTAAAACCCAACATGATTTATGTTCATATTTCAGAATAAGAGATACTCATAGGTAATACAACTTGAAAACATGCAATTTTCATAGGAGGAAAAGGTTATGTTCCATGGGTGAAAGGACCCATGGATGAAGACCCATATACCTTAAACTTTGAATTCCTTGAGATGAACTTGAAGTAGACCTAGAGCTCGAATTGAGTCCTCAAGTTCCAAAATTGAGCTTGAAATCCTTAGATTTGAATGAGAGAATTGATAGAGTTTTAGAGACGTTTTAGAAAGAGTTTTGTGAGCTATGGAGTTGAAAAAATGGCTAAGTATGGGATATTTCACGTTTAAGTAGGTATGGTGCTATGACCCCAATAACCTTTGGCGAAATAAGAAAACCAAGGAAAATGTTACATTGGTCCACACCCCTAGTGCGAAGTGGATAATCGCGCCTGGCAAAATACACTACTTCGCATCCCTAGTGTGTCGCTGCTAGGGCGTGGACATCCACTAGAAATAATAAAATTAGCAAAAATATTTTTCGCTATGGGTCTTCTAAAATCCAGGTTATACCGATTTCCCACTCAAGTTTTCCCCTAATCGAGAATATGAGGTCAGATTTTTGAAATCATGCATGGATTTTGAGTTATGTGAAAATTGCAGTTATGGAGCATTCCGAAGCAAATAACTCATGAGGGGTGTTTCAATATCTCCCTCTTGGGAACATGCATCCTTGAATGTCTAAGAAACATGCGTAAGAGAAGTAATTATGAAGATTTCAGCCCGACATGAATGCAACAAATGCACTTAAACATTATTTTTCAAAAATATTAACATGAATGTCAAAAATACCTTAAACTTGTTGACATGAATATGAATACATGCAAAATGACATGAAGGCTGAAATGTGAGACGTGGAATCATAGATGTGACTTGAGTTAGTACCTTTAGCTTAAATAGAGTGGAAGAGATATGGGTATCACTTTTTTATGTCCACCTCAGCTTCCCATGTGACACTTTCAACTTGTTGATTCCTCCAAAGGACCTTGACGGATGCTACATCTTTGTTCCTCAACCTCTTCACTTGTCTATCCAATATCTCCACCAGTACCTCCTTATAGGTCAAATTATCTTCCACAACATCCACAACCTCTAAGGGCACTATAGCACTTGGATCACCCACACACTTTCTCAACATGGACACATGGAAGATTGGATGAACCATATTCATCTCCATAGGTAAATCCAACTCATATGCAACCTTACCAACTTTCCTCAAAACTCTATAAGGTCCCACAAACCTTGGCTCAATTTCCCCTTCTTGCCTTACTGTACCACACCCTTCATGGGTGAGACCTTCAAGTAAACCCAATCACCAACCTTAAACTCAAGATCATTTTTTCTCATATCGGAGTAGGACTTTTGTCTACTTTGGGTTGTCTTCAACCTTTCCCTTATCAACTTCACCTTTTACAAGGCTTCCTAACCGAATTTAGGCCTAACAAAGCCATCTCTCCCACATCAAATCACCCAATTGGGGATCTACAATGCCTACTATATAAAGCTTTAAAGGAAGCCACGCCAATGCTTGAGTGGTAGCTATTGTTGTAAGCAAACTCAATAAATGGAAGATGTTTATCCCATCTACCCTTAAACTCCAAAACACAAGCTCTAAGTATGTCCTCAAGAGTTTGGATAGTCATTTCAGCTTGACCATTTGTTTGAGGATGAAAAGTCACGCTAAGCTTGACCTTGGTACCAGCACCTCTTTGGAAGGACCTCCAAAAATGAGAAGTGAATTGAGCACTACGATCTGAAATAATAGACAAGGGCACCCCATGCAATCTAACTAACTCATGAATATACAACTAGGCATCATCTTTGGCTCCATAAGTGGTTTTGACTAGTCAAAGCCGACTTTATCATTCTATCCACAACAACCCAAATAGAGTCAAATATCTCCTAGTCTTTGGCAACCAAACCACAAAATCCATGTTGATCTCTTCCCACTTCCAAGTAGGAATTTCTATGTCTTGGGCTAGGCCACCCAGCCTTTGATGTTCGGCCTTTACTTGTTGACAATTGTGATAACTAGATACAAACTTGGCAATATCCCTCTTCATACCACCCCACCCCACCAATACACCTCCCTCAAGTCTGTATATATCTTTGTGGAACCAGGGTGAATAGAATAAGATGAATTATGAGCCTTCTTCAAAATCAACTCTCTCAAGTCATCAACATTAGGCGAACACAACCTACCTTGGTACCTAAGGGCACCATCTCCCTCTTAGGAGAAAACCTCCACTTTACCATCCTTCACCAAGGCCTTCAACTCTAGCAAGGTGGGGTCAAGATCTTATTTTGACTTGACTTCCTCAATCAAAGAAGATTTAGAACCATCAACAACCACTACAAAACCATTTTCAACTTCATCCAACCTAACCCCCAACCTAGCCAACCGGTGAACTTCTCTAGCCACCTCTTTGTCACCAACATCAATATGAGCTAGGCTACCCATGGACACTCTACTTAGAGCATTGGCCACAACATTAGCTTTTCGGGGATGGTAATGCACACTCATATCATAATCTTTAATGAGCTCTAACCAGCTTCTTTGTCTCAAGTTAAGATCTTTTTGTATGAACACATATTCGAGACTCTTGTGGTCGGTAAACATATCAACATGAACCCCATACAAATAGTGACGCTAAATTTTCAAAGTAAACACCACGACCGCCAATTCAAGATCATGGGTAGGGTAATTTCTCTCATGCACCTTAAAGTTACCTAGAGGTATATGCTATTACCTTGCCATTTTGCATCAAAACACACCCTTAATCAAATCTTGAGGCATCACAATAAACCACAAACACTTCCAACCCTTCTGGTAGAGCCAAGATAGGAGTAGAGAGAAGCTTATCTTTCAAAGTTTGAAAACTCTTTTCACATTCTTTGATCCAAACAAATTTTGCCTTCTTTTGAGTCAACTTTGTCATAAGGGGAGAAATAGAAGAGAACCCACTCACAAATTTTGATAGTAACCCGCCAAACCTAAGAAACTCCTAATATCTGACGGAGTCAAGGGTCTAGGTCAATTTCTCATCACCTCCATCTTCTTAGGATCCACCTTAATGCCATCACTTGACACCACATCCCCTAGAAAAGCAACCTCTTTCAACTAAAATTCACACTTTTCATATTTAGCAAACAATCTCTCATCCCATAAGATTTGCAACATCACCCTCAAGTGATTCCTTCGAGAATAAATCAATATATCATCAATAAAGACCACCACAAACATATCAAGGTAGGGTTTAAAGACCCTATTCATGAGATCCAGAAATATAGTTGTTGCATTAGTCAAGCGAAAAGACATTGCCACAAATTCAAAGTGCCCATAACTAGTCCAAAAAGTTGTCTTGGGAATATCACACTATCTTACCTTCATTTGGTGGTATGTGGACCGAAGATCAATCTTAGAAAAGTGACTAGCCCCTTTTAGTTGATCAAAAAGGTCACTATTCCTTGGTAGAGGGTTCTTGTTCTTTATGGTAACCCTATTAAGTAGTCGATAATCAATGCACATTCTAAGGGAACCATCCTTTTTCTTCACAAATAATACTGGTGCATCCCAAGGTAACTTACTAGGCCTTATAAAACCTTTCTCCAACCAATTTCTCAATTAATCCTTCAACTCCGTCGGGGCCATACGGTTAGAGGGAATAGAAATGGGTTGTATATGGGGAAGGAGATCTATACCAAAGTCTATTTCCCTTTTGGGAGGAACATTGGGAAGCTCATCGGGAAAGACATCAAGAAACTCATTGACCACCAGAACGGACTCAATAGGAAGGACCTTAGACTCAATATCCCTAACCTCCACAAGATGGTAAAGGCAACCCTTAGAAATCAACTTTTGGGCTTTAAGATAAGAAATTCATCTACCCTTGACCACCACATTACGGCTTTTCCTACTTAAGGATGGGCTCATTAGGGAATTGGAATTTAATCTTACGAGTTCTACAATCAATAGAAGCATGATATGCATGTAACCAATCCATCCCAAGAATGACATCAAAATCCACCATATCTAATTCAACAAAATCACAAGGAAAGACTTTATGCAATATGAACACGGGACAATTTCTATAGAGTCTTTTAGTAAAAATGGCATCACGAATGGGGTTAGACACCTCATAAGATTCACACAACAATTTGGGACTCACATGAATCTTTTTGGAAATAAAAGGAGTAATGAAAGAAAGAGTGGTACCCGGATCTATCGAAGCATACACATCATAATAACAAACCTTTAACATATCGATGACAACATCGGGCACCTCATACACTCCTTGCCTTCCTTGGAGAGCATAAACCTATTTTGTCTTGGAGCACCCCTTTGTTGGCCTCTCTTTGCCCTTTGACTAGTATTAGCACCTTGGCCTTGAGGATGACCATCTCTACTTTTGTTTTGAGCATGAAGACAATTAACAACCTAGTGACCCACTTCACCACAACCATAGAAAGCATTAGAGTTTCTCAAACATGGGCCACCATGGTTTCTACCATATCTTTGGCACTTACTATTAGACATTCCACCAATACTACCTTGGAATCTTGGGTTATCATTACCAAATCTCTTGTTAGTTGCATTGGATGACCCTTGTCCTTAGAACTTATGACCTTGAGGAAACCAGTCACCCTTAGAACTTAGGAAACCACCTTCAAATTGAGCCCTCTAGGACTCCTTACTTATTCTCTTTCTAAGTTTTTCCCTCTCTAGTTGTTCAGCATATGTCATGATTCGAGAAAAATCCATATCACTCACTAGCATGGCGGTACAACACTCTTCATTGAAAAATTCAGACACTCCCTACACAAATTTGTTCATTCTAGCTCTAGGGTCAGCCCCCAAATATGGAGCATACTTGGAAAGCTTGTTGAACTTGAGGGAATAATCCCTCACACTCATAGAACCTTGCTTGAGGTTCATAAACTTCATCATCTTAGCCTCCCTTAACTTGGTAGGGAAGAACAGATTGAGGAATACGGCTTTGAACTGCTCCCAAGGAGTAATATCATCACCTCTTCTCTCCAATTTCTATTGAGTAAACCAAATTTGGGCCACACCTATGAGTTGGTAGGCCGCTAACTCTGCTTTCTCCTACGAATTGACCCCTATGATAGATATCACCTTATATACCTCATCGATGAACTCCTAGGGATCCTCATCCGCCTCGGACCCATGAAACTCTGGTGGATGCATTCTTGTGAAATCCCTCACCCTTGAGTCCAGAGTGGGAGCATAAAGGGCTGGGGCCCCTTGATTCATTTGGTTGGTCAGAGCACGAGCCAACATTGTGATGGCATTCCAGAACTCACCATGGGCTACCCCACTATCTTGAGAAACTTGAGAAGTAGGAGGGGTCGGTTACTCCTCGAGAGTACAATCTATCCTTAGTCTTCCTCTTGGTATCAATATGATCTAGAAGAAACAAGAGCATTCATTATGGGAAAAGCCTTATATTTACATCTAAAGCATGATATAGATCATGAAGAAGTGAAACATTTCCTAAAACGTCTCATAGCCTCTCATTCATAGTTGTGGCGCGCTTCACAGCCATGAATAAAAGTCTAATCAACATGGTGTGTTGGATTTTTGAGGACCATTAACAACCTAGTGCTCTGATACCAAGCTTGTCATGACCCAAGCCTAGGGCCTAGACGTGACACGGCAAATGGGGAACCCGAAGGGAACCCAAACAAACCTCTTAGCATATCATTCGCACATCCTTAGTTACGGAAGCAAAATAAACATCAACAAGTGAGATAATTAAAAAGGAAACGGTACTACAGTAAGTCTTTGATAATCACAAAAGCTTAACAGAATCAACTCATAGCATATACATACAAAGTATCCAATAAAACCTCTACTTTAGAACGGAGCAGGGGCCAAGATATTCCCTAGGCTCACCCTCGTAATAATAAGTATTCAACATAAGGAGTCTCAACATAATCATGAAATAAGTAAATATAGTCTTTGAAATTGAGGACTCACCAAAGCTTTCTCTGAGAACTAAAATAGCCACGTGGAGGTGGATGATCAAAAGGAGCTCTAGTTCTAACATGGTGATATCATGTAGGCATAGAGTATGCATTAGTATGTTTGAATGTACTAAGTATGTGGGATGCAATGCAATAAGGATATAAGTCATCTTATTTGAAATGCATACATATAAGCAATACATATAATCTTAATATGATGTGTATATTCAATGCTTGTAATAACCTATACTTGTAAAGAATTTAACTTGCACAATACATAATACATGTATGGGAAGAGACCTTAAGCGACAAGACTAAGCGAGCTACTACTAGGAACCCAATTTCACCCCCTTGGTAAGGTGATTGAGGTATGTCACCCCCTCCCCCGATAAGGTGATCGAGGCATGTCACCCCCTCGACAAAGTGTGGTGCACTTGCCAGGATAAACCATACAATGAATAATCTGAGGCATGTAACCCCCTCAACAAAGTGTGGTATAGCTAGATGGATCCACTAGTATAGCAAGGGTAATAATGATTATCCTACGGTAGCACATAGTTTAGAGACTAAAGATTTTATATAAGGACCCTTTGAGTTAAATCCCCATCTTAAGCCTCAATTAGTGCTAAGTCAAATCCCACAGAATACTTGAAATAATCATACTTTAATCATAGCATGAATAGCTTATAAGAACATGACTTGAGTAGCTCATAAACATGCTTGACCTTTACTAGTGAGCTTAACGTGAACATATGTATAGATCATAATCATACATGAACCCTTGCTTTAACATGAATGGATCACAAGAGATAAAAATCTTGAAATAAAGCTAAACTTGATACTTGTAAAATCATAGATATTTTTCATGAATTCAATACATGCTAGAAAGCCCTTAATCATCATGAAGTCATTTGACTTGTAAATCACATAATAGATCATCAATAACTTGAGAATTATTGTCATGTTATTTTATCAAACACATGGTGGGTTCATGATACTTGTTTAAATCATGCAATTCAAGAGTGAAACAAGATGAGTAAACTCAATACAAACCCACCAACATGGTAGTAAAACCCTCATGTAGGGTATCTTGAAATCTGTCACAAAAGCTCATAATAGTTCATAGTTTCATTGTTCAAAAGAAGCATAGTCTCAATAGACAAAATCAATTAATGGAACAAGCTTGAAATAGACATTCATGCATAATCAATCAATACTTGGTAAAATCCCAACAAGATTTATGTTCATATTTCATAATAAGAGATACTCATAGGTAATACAACTTGAAAACATGCAATTTTCATAATAAGAGAAGGTTGGGCTCCATGGGTGAAAGGATTCATGGATGAAGACCCACATACCTTAAACCTTGAATTTCTTGAGGTGAACCTGAAGTAGACTTAGAGCTTGAATTGAGTACTTAAATTCTAAAATTGAGCTTGAAATCCTTAGATTTGAATGAGAGAATTGATAGAGTCTTAGAGAGGTTTTAGAGAGGGTTTTGTGAGCTATAGAGTTGAAAAAATGGCTAAGTATGGGAGATTTCACATTTAAGTGAGCATGGTGCTATAACCCCAATGCCCTTGGGCGAAATAAGAAAACCAAGGAAAATGTTACACTGGTCCATGCCCCTAGCGCAACGCGGACCAATCGCGCCTGGCAAAATACACTACTCTACGCCCCTAGCTTGTTGCGGTGAATGTGCAAAAAACCACTAGAAATCGTAAAATTAGCAAAAATTATTTTTCGCTATGGGTCTTCTAAAATCTGGGTTATACCAATTTCTCACTCATTTTCCCCCCTAATGGATAATATGAAGCCAGATTTTTGAAATCACGCACAGATTTTGAGTTATATGAAAATTACGATTATGGGGCATTCCGAAGCACATGAGGGATGTTTCATTATAGGGCACCCTGGGCCAAAATGTTCTTGAAACAATTTTTCAAGCAACATTATTGCCCTACAAAGCTCATCTCCTTACAATGAGAATAAACACACATCCAAAGTGAAGCATCCTTCTTTCTCACAAACAATATAGGAGCACCCCATGGCATCACGCTAGGCCTTATTAATATCTTGTCAAGAAAATTGCTCAATTGTTTCTTCAATTGTTTCAACTTTGCCGGGACCATTCGGGAAGGAGGTACGGAAATAGATTGACTATTGGATAGAAGATCAATGCCAAAGTTTATTTTCCTTTCGAGAGGAATATTGGGAAAGTCATCGGGAAAGATATCGGGGAATTCACTAACAATAGATACCGACTTAAGAGTAGGAACTTCCGACTCAACATTCCTAACCCGAACAACATGATATATACACCCCTTAGAAATCATTTATGTAGCCTTTACATATAAAATGAACTTACCTCTGAACACCAAATTTGTTCTTCTCCACTAAAGAATAGGTTCTTTAGGGATTTATAATTTTACCCTACAGGTTCTACAATCAATAGCGACATATGATGCATGCAACTAATCCATACCAAGAATAACATTAAAATTGGTCATGTTAAGTTCAACAAGATCACAAGGAAAAACTCTATGCAAGACGAACACGAGACATTTACTATATACTTTCTTGGCCAAAATCGACTCACCAACCAGAGTATAGACCGAATATGGCTCTAACAAGACTTTGGGAGACACATCAAACTTTATGGCAAGATTAAGAGTGACAAAAGACATATTTGCACCGGGGTCAAGTAAATCGTACATATCAAGAAAAAAAAATCTTAACATACCCATAACTATATCAAGAGACTCATCCACCTCTTGCTTAGCATGCAAAGCATAAAACCAGCTGCCACATGGACTACCTCCTTGAACTTAGCCACCTTGTTGAACTTGCTCTCCTTGAACTGCTTAGCCTTGATTATGTATTTCTCTCCCCTTATTGGCAACATTAGGACACTTGAAGATCTTTTGTTCTATCTTTCCACAACCAAAACAAGCACTTATACCTTTCAAGCAATCACTAATATAAATTCTCCCACACTTTGGACACATCAGAAAGTTAGAACCACTTACCTTAGCATCTTCACTTTGAACCTTAAGGGTAGGCACCCTGTCCCTATCAAACCTTTGAGGAGCAACTTTGGAAGACCCTTGGCCTTATTGGAAATGCCCACCACCGGACTTAACCTTTGAGAACTCTCCTTCAAATCAAGCCCTCTTAGACTCCTTCATCCCATCTTTTGAAGTTTCTCACTCTTTATTTGTTTGGCATGAGTTATGAGCCAAAAAGTATCCATCTTTATATGCATTGAGGTTTTGCACTCCATTTTCACCAAGTTGGACACACACAAATGAACTTGTTCAATCGGGTTCTAGGATCGGCCACCAAGGAAGGAGCACATTAGGACAACTTTGTGAATTTGAGGGCATATTCCCTCATACTTATGACACCTTGCTTGAGATTCATGATTCAATTACTTAGCTTCCTTAATTTGAGTGGGAAGAAGAGATCAAGAAATGTTGCTTTGAAGACCTCTGATCCATTATACTTTCCTCAACTCTTTAAAACTTTCATTGTGTGATCCAAACTTGAGCAATTCCCTGGAGTTGGTAAGCCGCCAACTTCGCCTTCTCTTCGAATGACACACCCACTATCTATACCACCTTGTAGAACTCATCAATGAACTATTATAGATCTTCTTCCACCTTGGAACCATAGAACTTTGGGGGATTCATTCTTGCGAAGCCTCTTACCCTAAAAGTCAAAGTAGGAACATTCGGAGTAAGGGAAACTTGATTGGCTTGACTAGCCATAGCTTGTTCTAACATATAGATAGTGGTCCTAAACTTCTCATTTTTCACTTGGTTGACTAAAGGTCTAGTAATAATTGAGGAGCTAGAGGAGCTTGGTCCTTATTACACCAACTCTCGTTTTCAAGGGAGCACGATGTGGAGGAATTCTCTGAAAATTTCAATCAACAAGTGTTAGAGGATAAGAGTCTTTGATCACAACTTAGGGTACAATATAGATCACAAAAAAGTGAGAATTTTCCTTAACGTCTCATAGCCTCTTACTTATGGATGTAGCGTGCTTTACTCCTATGAAAGAGATTCTACTAGACGCGGCATGTTGGACTACCTAGGATGCTTTCAAACCTTGTTCTTTGATACCAAGTTTGTCACAACCCGAACCTAGGTCCTAGGTGTGACACAGCGAATAAAGAACTTGAAAGTGCCCTACCGAAGCCTCTTGTTCATATAATAAGCATACATAAAGTAAATGAGCAATTACATGAATAAGAAAGAGAAACCATAGTCTTAAAGCAAGTTAAAACATGGGAGTCAAGTCTTCCCATTAAAGGAAATTACATCAACACAATCCAATTATGCCTCTATATAACTGGATCTTGAAAGGGACTACAACATGCCACTAGCTCACCCTCATGATAAGAAAGAAAGTACAAAAGTCTCAACATAGCATCATAAAGCAAGAAAGTAAAGGTTTGTCCCCGAAGTATGAAAACTTACCACGTCTTCAATACATATAGCCTCTTGCCACAATAGTGAGGTAGGAATACCATTGTCCATCCCAACATAGTTAGATTATGTAGGCAAAGTGTATACATTAGTACATTAAAAATTATGTACTTGCCTAAATGATCCACTAACATGATCATATAGGCATGCAATGCATCAAAGAAATGTCATAATCATAATGGAAATATGCATAGACATATCAATAAAATAAGGATTAGATATGAATAATCAATGCATCTTTAATAATCATGAAGAGATGCATGATAAAGCCTTTCATAACCTAGAATACATACATATGTAGGAATACGATCATAAGCGACAATAAGACCATGCAGACTACTATATGAAATCTGATGTTACCTCTACATCGGAGAAAGTGTAGTCTACTTGATAAGGTAGACTATATCCCACCCTGGGCTAAATCCTAACACAATAAGTGTCACATGTGGATCCACTAACTTAATACCTTATAGACAGATAGTAATCCTATAATGGAATTTAGTTATGAGACAAGAGGATTTATATGAGGACCCTTGGGGATAATCCCCCTCACTCAAGCTCATCCGATGCTAAGTTAAATCCGATGAAATACATAATCATGCAATAGACATGTAATCATTAATAATTCCTAGTTCATAAATTATATTTTCAAGCCTATAATATAGGTATAAAACCAAATAGATCAATTCATGTCATAAGAATAGACCATCTACTTTGCTTGCATAAAGTATGGGTATACTCCCCATCTTTTAAAATGGCATAAAACTAGGGTCTTAGGTCACCTTATAATCATGATCATAGACATACTTTCATACGTGGAAACTTATTCATAAATACACAGCTTAACATAGGAATTAGGACAAAATATGGGCTCATGAACAAGTTAAGCTAAACTCATTTCATTTAATGAAAATCATGAGAGGTCAATTGTAATGACCCTCTGGGTCATTTCTGTGGTTGTCAATATTTTATTAGTTTGAGTATTTGCATAGTGATTGCAGGCTATTTGTGAGTTATTGACATTAATTATTCAGTCGTTGGGTGAATTATTTGACATTTATGAGGCTTTTTGTGTTAACAAATTGTAAAATAAATGTTTAGGGAAAGTCCTAGTTAACAACCTCAGAGCAGATTCTGATGGTTCCATCAGCTCCAGAATGTCCAAATTAGGCTAGGGGCATGTTTGGCGCAATTATATCAAGTTTTGCAAATTTAGTTGTCGGAATGGGTTAATAGTTGACTTTAGTTAATGTCCTTGGGAAATGTGCCTCAAATGGAAATTCTGACTGTACCATTGGATTTAGAACGTAAAGTTTGGTCTAGAAGGATCTTTTATTCGATTCCCGGGGCTTCCGAGTGTATTTTGGTCCCTTCGATAGATTTTGATATTGGGAAACTCGACCCACATTAGAATAAAATAACCTTCTATGGGAATTTTGACTACACCATTGGGTCTGAAATATCATTTTTATTAGATTTCATGTATGATTTGTATTTTTTTGACTCCGAACGAGACTGGAGCATCGAAATTAAGTTTGAGCGGTTGTTGAATAAATTAAAGGAGGTGTACGTGGCCAAATGATAGACTGCCACATGGAGGTGGTCAAAAGTTTAAAAAAGTGCTCTAAATTTGGAGAAAATTCTAGAAAAACAAAACGTACGTATACAGTTCATACGTCCTACTTTCAAACTCGATTGCTCTCCTGTTTTTAGCCAATTTTGGTGATTCAAAAGCCTAACCTGTATATTTTTCCGAGAAAAACACCATGGGAGCTTCAAAAACTGATTTTGACACATCATTTGAGGTAAAAATTGATCTTTTTCCATTGTGTATTGAAGTAATTTTTGAAACTTTGATATGCTATTTCTTATCCATTTTAAGTCGGATTTTGGTGAAATTTGAGACTATTCTGTAACATTTTGTGTTGCGCATGTTATGGTAATGTAGAATTATTGGTAGACCTCTATTTGGTGCAAAAATGATGATTTAGCTGCAGGTCACGTTATGATATTTTTGGAAAATTTTAAAATATGATATCTCGATTGTTTCTTATCAGAATTAAGTGAAATTTCACTCTAAATTGTACTACTTTTCGAGACATATTTTGTACTATACTCAGATTCTGTAAATTTGACTGTAATTTTACGTAATCTAGGGAGAAAGCAATTGTATAATATAGATAATTCAATAAAAAAATGTTGTGTGGTTTTTGGGTTGTTTCTGATTGTTTTGAGCCTTGTTGTGAGCTCAATTTTTGGATATGGACTCGGAGTAACGTAATGGTCATTTTATAGGAGTTAATTTGGCATTTTGGGTGTAGGCCCCACTTTCTCCGTGTTAATTGCAGTTGATCTATTCTCCCCTGTTTCTTGAGATATTACAACCAAAATAGCTGTGTTTATGTTGTAATTCATATTTTGACAGCTGAGCAATATTTAGAGGTAGTCAGATAGGGTAAATCTCATGTGGACTGATCGAGAGCATGTGGATTCGCCCTTCAGGTAGGTTAGGCTTTCCTTACCTCTCGACTGAGCTGAAATACATATATGTTAGAAGTCCTGAGTGATACATGTATATATGTTGTGAGGTAGATTATTATTTATATTTCTTGCTATGCTTTTAAACACTGTTTTCATGATTTGTCAATGCCTGTTTTCCTGAATAGTGATTGTGCTTAGTACATGGGGTAGCTACGGTTATTTTTGGAATACTTGTAGTTGTTCTAGCACTGTTGAACTACAAAAAGGCCTAGTAAAGGCTGGATATGGGCTAACATCCTGTGACAAGTATGTATTCTAGCTCAACTCCTGCCTGTAAGAGTGTGTAACCTGATGCTAGTGCGATATGCTAGTTGTAAGGCTGTTTGTTGATTAATGTTGTACTGTAGACAGTATCTGATGTAGACATGGTTCCAATAGGGTCATTTGTTCTGGACACTTTGTATAGATATGATTTTACTAGATTTGATTGTCCAGATACTTGTGATATACCTATTGATTTTTCATGGGTTCGAGGTCTAGTTGACTGTTCTTGGATTCGAGGCCCAGTTGATTTTTCTTGGGCTTGAGGCCTTATTGATTGTGTTAGGAGGATTCTTTCTCCTACGGCGAATACATCCCACTGTTATGTATATTGTCAGACCATCTGTCCCTGGCTGACACCCCAATCGGAGGCCAGTCGGGAAGGGAGTTCGAGGCCCCGAGTGATAATTAGGGGTTCAAGGCCCCAAGTGACAGTTAGGGGTTCGAGGCACCGAGTGACAGTTAGGGGTTTGAGGCCTCAGGTGATGGTTAGGGGTTCGAGATTCCATGTGATACTATATCCTGCACTGGTTATGATCTCATACCATTTGTTACTGACCCTTGTACCCCTCTGCCTATTCACACCCTAATTATGCATGGGTAAACCTCCTAGGCTTATTGACACGACCCAGGCCGAGGGCCTAAACTTGACACGACGAATAGAAAACTCAAAGGAACCTCAAACTAGATTCTTAGTATATCAATCACATATCTGTGGTTGTGAAAGCAAAAATAACAACAACAAGAGGTATAAATAAGGGAAAGGGGATTGAGGGAAGTATACGATAATTATAAACATCAAGAGTCAAGATCATAGTACAAGTACATCAATTGTTCCAACAACACCTCTAAAATAGATTGGAGCAGGGTCTAAGACACTTTCCGGGCTCACCCTCATAGTACCAAATGTTCAAACATAAAGAATATATAGTAGTAAGAGTAGCATAGCTAGTGTCCCTAGACTTGACGCACCAAAGCTTATCTTCAGAAATGCCAAAACTAGCCACATAAAGGATGATCGAGAGGTGCTTTAGTTCCTACATGGTAACGTCATGTAGGCATAGAGTATGTGTTAGTACGTTGGAATATACTAATATGTGGGATGTAATGCAACAAGAATCATAAGCCATAATAACAAGATGCTTAATCATAATCAATGAACATAAGCTTAATAGGGAATATATGCTCAAACCTTACACAAACATGCATGAGAATGGCCAAGTAGCCACACACACACCTTATGGTATAGCCTTTTCGGAGAGTGTTGCCAATACTCCTACTTTATGAGATAGCCTTTTGGGTAGGTGGTATAAGATGTGTCTTACCTTACGATACAATCCTTTTGATAAGAGTCATGATTGATTCTACCTTACGGCATGGCCTCATTAGTAGAAGTTAAGAGGTATCCTTACCTTACAACATAATCTCTTTGGTAAGAATATGAGATGCACTTACCTTACGATATAATCTTATCAGTAAGAGAGGTCATATTTCACGGTATGACCTTTTCAGTAGGTTTTCCCTATCTTACAATATGATCTTTTAAGTAGGAGTCATGAGTTACTATACCTTACGATATGGCATTTTCGGTAGGTTATGCCTACCTTACGAAATAATTTTTTAGGTAGGAGTACAAAAATAGCTCATCAAACCATCACATCAAAGAATCATGAAAGGACTTCACATTTCTCATGAGAGTGAAACATAATATGAAGGTTCAAAATTTTATTTTAGATCATGGAAACTTTTCAAGAGTTTAGTACATGTTTGGGAACCAACAAATTATCACAACATGCATGTTAAGTAAAATCATACAATAATCCTTCATCAACATCATGAATCCTTGTCAAGACATTTTATCAAACACTTGGTGGGTATGCAATGCTAGTTCAAAATCATGCAATTCCAGTGTGATATAATATGAGAATACTCAAGGTAAATCAACCCACCAATACATAGTAAAATCCTCATGTAATATACCTTAAATCCGTCACCAAATCTCATAATAGATCATAGTTTCATAGCTCAAAACATGTACAGTTTCAATAGACAAAACTCTTTCATAGTACAATCTTGAAAATAGATAGTCATATATAATAAATCAACATTTCATAAAACTCAAACATAATTTATACTCATAAACCATAATAGAAGATACCCATAGATAGTATAACTTGAAAACATGCAATTTTCATAAAAATGGATTTTGGGCTCCATGGGTGAAAGGTGCCAATGGATAAAACCCACATACCTAAATTTGGGGATACCTTGATATAGACTTGAAGGAGACTTGAAGCTTGAAGGAAGTTCTTGAGATGCAGAATTAAGGTTGGGCCACTTGAATTTGGATGAAATATTTGGTTAAGTGTCAAAGAGGGCTTTGAGAGGGTTTGAGTAATATATAGTTGAAAATGGCTAAGTATAGGTGATTTCACGCATAAGTGGGGGAGTGTGACATTCCCAAGAAGGCTTTATGGGTTATTATCGGTCCAGGTATCATCAAGTGAAGGTGCGGAAGTGTGACATTCCCAAGAAGGCTTTTCAGACTAGGTACGGACATTATCAATTTGTGGTTATGTCCTTCAAGTTGACCAATGCACCGGCCATCTTCATGGATCTTATGAATAGGATCTTTAAACCCTACCTTGATTTATTTGTTGTGGTATTGATGATATTTTGATCTATTCACATAGTGAGGAGGAGCATAAGAGTCATTTGAGGGTAGTACTACAAAGATTGAGTGAAGAGAAGTTGTATGCTATGTATGAGAAGTGCGAATTTTTTCGAAGGAGGTTGCCTTCCTAGGTCATATGGTGTCGGGGGATGGCATCAAGGTGGATCCTAAAAAGACGGATGTGATTAGAAATTGTCCTAGACCATTGAACCCATTGGATATTAGGAGTTTCTTAGGCTTAACGGGTTACTATCGGAGGTTTGTGAATGGGTTTTCTTCTATTGCCTCTCCCATGACTAAGTACACTCAAAAGAAGGCCAAGTTTGTGTAGATCAATGAGTGTGAAAAGAGTTTCCAAACCTTGAAAGACAAGTTTGTGTCCTCTATTATATTGTTACTGACAGAAGGATTTGTTGTGTATTGTGATGCTTCTAGAGTTGGTTTGGGTTGTGTGCTGATGCAAAATTGTAAGATGATAGCTTATGCTTCTAGACAACTCAAAGTGCATGAAAAGAATTATCCTACTCATAATCTTGAATTAACTGTTGTGGTCTTTGCTTTGAAAATTTGGTGTCACTATTTGTATGGGGTGCATGTTGATGTGTTCACCGATCATAAGAGTCTCCAATATGTCTTCACTCAAAGGACCTCAACTTGAGACAAAAAAATGTGGTTAGAACTTCTTAAGGACTATGATGTGAATGTGCATTATCATCCTGGTAAGGATAATGTAGTGGTCGAGGCTTTGAGTGGGGTGTCCATGCATAGCCTAGGACATGTTGGTGATAATGGAAAAGGGGTGGTTAGGGAGGTCCATCGGTTGGCTAGATTGGAATTTAGGTTAGAACAGGTGGATAATGGGGGTGTTGTGGTAGTTGATGGCTCCAAGTCTTTATTGGTTGAGGAGGTGAAAGCTAAGCAAGATCTTGACCCCGCTTCGTTTAGTATTGAAGGCATTAGTAAAGGATGGTAAGGTAGAGGTTTTCTCCCAAGGGGAATATAGTGTCCTTAGATACCAAGATAGGTTATATGTGCCTTGTGTTGATGGATTGAGAGAAAAGATTCTTGATGAGGCTCATGGTCCTTCCTATTCTATTCACCCCGATTCTACTAAGATGTATAGAGATTTGAGAGAGGTATATTAGTGGGGAGGCATGAAGGGGGACATTGCCAAATTTGTTTTCAGTTGTCATAGTTGCCAACAAGTCAAAGCCGAACATCAAAGGCTGGGTGGCTTAACCCAAGACAAAGAGATTCCTAATTGGAAGTGGGAGGAGATTAATGTGGATTTTGTGGTTGGGTTTCCCAAGACTAGAAAGGGTTTTGATTCCATTTGGGTTGTGGTTGATAGGATGATGAAATTGGCTCACTTTCTACAGGTTAAGACCACATATGGGGCTGAAGATTATGCTAGGTTGTACATTCTTGACTTGGTGAGGTTGAATGGGGTTCTTTTGTCCATCATATCGGATCGTGGTACTCAATTTACTTCACATTTTTGGAGGTACGTTCAAAGGGATCTTGGTACAAAAGTTAAACTTATACAGCCTTCCACCCTCAAGCGGATGGCCAACCCAAAAGAACTATCCAAACACTTGAGGACATTCTTAGGGCTAGTGTATTGGAGTTTAAGGGTAGTTAGCATTATCATCTTCGATTGATTGAGTTTGCCTATAATAATAGTTATCATTCTAGAATCGGTATTGACCCTTTTGAGGTCTCTATGGTAGACGTTGTAGATCACCGGTTGGGTAGTTTGAGGTTGGAGAGATGGTCTTTTTGGGACTAGATCTGGTTATGGAGGCTCTTTAGAAGGTTAGGATGATTAGGGAAAGGTTGAAAACAATCCAAAGTCGCCAAAAGTCCTATGCCAATGTGAGGAGAAAGGATTTTGAATTTAAAGTTGGTGATTTGGTCTATTTGAAGGTATCGCCCATAAAGGGTATGGTTAGTTTTGGTAAGAAGGGTATAACTTATGGGTCCTTATAGGGTGATGAGGAGGATTGGTAAGGTATCCTAAGAGTTGGAGTTTTCAAGTGAGATGGAATTGGTTCATCCCGTATTCCATGTGTCTATATTGAGGAAGTGTATGTGTGATCCGAATGCTATTGTGCCTCTTGATGTTGTGGGTGTTGTTGAAAATAACTTGACTTATGAAGAGGTTCCGATTCACATTTTGGAAAACAAGTGAAGAGGTTGAGGAACAAGGATGTGGCTTCCGTTAAGGTCCTTTGGAGGAATCAACAAGTTGAAAGTGCTATTAAGGAGGCCGAAGTGGACATGCAAAAGCGATATACTTATCTTTTTCATTCTACTCAAGACTAAGGTACTAATTCTAAGTCCTCTATATAATCTCAAATCTTAAGTTCAGCCCTCAAGTCATTGCATACATTCATATTTAAATTGACAAGTTGATGATGATCTTACACTTATGTTGGGATTTTTGAGATGATGTTTAAGTGCACTGTTGCATCCTTATGTGGGCTGAAATTATCTTGTCTACATCTCTCATATACCTTTATTTGACAGTCGGGGACGAATGTTCACAAGGGAGAGATATTGAAACGACCACAAAAAGTGCCAAAAAATATGCCTCGAAAGTGCCCGAAATCGTAATTTTCATATATCTCAAAGTCCATGCGTGATATCGAAAATCTAACTTCATATTCTTGATCGAGGGGGCAAAATTGAGTAGAAAATGGGTCCAACCCCAATTTTAGGGAAACGAATCATAATTTCAATTTCACAAAGTTTGCTTATCCAGAATAAGTAGTTCCCCTGGCGCAACGCGGTGAGGGGCGGACTAGTGTTATGTTTGCCCAGTTATTTGAGTTCAGTCCAAGAGTTTTAGGTCTTGGGCCTAAGCCTTCCCATGCATGAAAATACCTATATTTAGTCATATTTCACTTTCTTATCATACAAGATCTTCTCAAATACTCTCTCAAACACTTAGATAAATATTTCACCCCAAATTTCAATTCCCAAAACTCATCCGGATCTTAAGGATTTCACTCAAACTTCAAGTCTCCATTTCTAATCTTCATCAAGAATTCTCCAAAGATAAGGTATGTGGGTTTCATTCATGGGTACCTTTCAACCATGAAGCCCAAGCTTCCTTTTTACCTAAATTGCATGATTTTAAGTTGATTTAGTTACAGGTCTTACTTATTATGAATTAGACTATGAACTATGTTGGGGTTTCATGAAATTGTGACTATTTTAGCATGTTTTAAGCAACAAATCTAAGATACATTCTGGGATTTGATGGACGGTTTTGATGTATATTTCTTGAGGGTGTTACCAAGTAATAATGGATTGTTTTACATTGAATTTTCTTGCGTGATTTCATCCCTAAATTACATGATTTTAAATTAGCACTACACACCCATCAAGTGTGTGATAAAATGTCCGATTATAATTTATTGAATAATCGAATACTCAATGCATGTTTTATGAGTTGAATGACTTTATGATGATGAAACAAATGTATATATATAATATTCTCCTATATCGTGTTGGGAATTGACCATGCTCCACTCGGAGGGTTGTAAGTCCGGGTAACCATGTCGAGGGGTTTGTACCTTGATAACCATGTCGAGGAATTTGTACATTGATAACCGGGTTGAGAGGTTAGTACCTCATCACTACGGGTGGTAGGGTGAGACGCTCTACCAACCAATTGAGGGGTTGGTGCCTTAATCACCATGGGTGGTAGGGTGAGACGATCCACCAACCAATTGAGGGGTTGATACCTCAATACACTATGAATTATATATTTATGGTCTCTCCTTACACATGTATTATGTTCTATGTGAGCATGATTTACTTCAAGCATCTTCCATGCATGCCATATTTTTATGTGCTACTCATTGCCTATGCTTATGCATTTTGATTATGTTGCTTATATCTTGTTGCATTGCATTCTATATACTTAGTACATTCAAACATACTAATGCATACTCTATGCCTACATGATGTCATCATGTAGGAATCGGAGCCCCACTTGAGCATCTTTCACACGTGGCTAGTACGATTTCTCTCAAGCTAGTTAGTGAGTCCTCTATTCCGGGGACAACGTCTATGATCTCATGCTATGTACTAAGACTATCTTTCTTTTATGTTTGTATTGACTATGAGGGTGAGCCCAGTTGATTGTCTTTTTTATCTCTGCTCCTATCTATGTTTTAGAGGTGTTGTTGGACATGTTATGTATTGAGCCCTGACTCTCTTGTTTTGATGTTTATGTTATGAAAGTTTTCCTTTAGCCCCCTTGCCCTTATTTTTAATATAACTATGTTGTTTAATTTCTTCGCGACTAATGATGTGTAATGATATATTGAGAGACTTGTTTGGGGACCCTTCAGGTTCTCCATTCACTGTGTCATATCTAGGCCCTAGGCGTGGGTCGTGACATTTATAGTATAATCTTGAAATAGATAGTCATGTATAATAAATTAATGTTTCATAAAACCCCAATATAATTTATACTCATAATCCATAATACAAGATACCCATAGATAGTACAACTTGAAAATATGTAATTTTCATAAAAATGGAGATTGGGCTCCATGGGTGAAAGTACCCAATGGATGAAACCCACATACCTAAATTTAGGAATCCCTTAATGTAGACTTGGAGGAGACTTGAAGCTTGAAGGGAGTTCTTGATATCTGGAACTAAGCTTGGGACACCTGAATTTGGATGAAATAATTGGTTAAGTGTTAGAAAGGGTTTTAAGAGGGTCTTGAGTGATATAGAGCAGAAAAATGGCTAAATATACGTGTTTTCATGCATAAGTGGCATGGTTCCATGATCCCATGAAGTGCTATCAAAATACAGCATATTTGATACCTAAATCAAGGGATTCTATGAGTTCTTAATGCGACTTTTTATGGTTTTTATGTGTTTTTGTGTTGTTCTTGCAGAAAAGTTAGGTTCGCATGATTTTGAAGAAAAGTAGTAGATATTGCTGAATTATAGGACATACAAGCTCACCTACGAGTCATAGCCCAAGCTACGAATCGTACCCCAAGCTATGAGTCATAGAGTGTGTCATAGCAAGAATCAAAGACCAAAATTCAAAAATCTGCTAAATCAAAGTCACCCCTACGAGGTCATCCTACGAGTCATAAGTCTCACCACGACTCATATAGGTGGACTCATAGTAGGAATCAGAGAGCCAAAATGTTAGACCAAAAATGGAAGGTCACGACTACGAGAGGAACATACGAATCATAGCTCAAGCAATGACTCATACATATGGGCCACACCAGTTCAGTCCAAGACGCCAAGAACATGATACGAGACCCCAACTACGACTCCTAGGTCACCCTACGAGTCCTACCTGTAGGTTGTACTAGCTGCTAGCTGTCTTTTCTGTGTTAATTTTTAGGGTTTCTTTTTAAAGACTATAAATACATTAAATTAGCTTTTTGTGAAGTGATTCGAGATTTTAGAAGATAGGATTTGACTTAGAATATTCTCTCAACAATATTTTAGGGTTTTAGATTAGTTTATTATTCTCTCTTGGAAAATCAATTTTGGAGATTGCAAATCTTGTTTTGTACTTATTGTTGATCAATCAAGCTTTTGGGTTTGCAACTTGTGGTGTCTACAATCTGCATCACTTTTGGTAAAACTCTCAACTATGTCATTTATTTGCATTTTTGCTTGTTTTGCCTTTGCCATGAGTAGCTAAGCACCCACAACTTGGGATCATGGGAATCATGGGTAGTTGATTTGAAATAACCTAGGTTTTTTGCATTTCTGCGATTGGGATTTGCATGTATTTGTCTATATCCCTTCATTATAATTGTAGTTTAGTGGTGGCCAACACCAAACCCCGCCTACTATCACTAGCCCAACCAAGGTAGTGACGAACAGGAAAAGAGAAGTAGATGACAAGATTCGATTGATGTGTTCTTGTCTAATCAATCAAACTTGACCAAGGGGAGGTTGACTGGGACAATTGGTAATGGTTAGTTAGCACGCCATGGTGGGTGACCAAGCGCCATGGTGAAATTCGATCTTCACCTTCACAAGAGGGATGGAAGAACCTAAGTTACCATCCTGCATGCAAATTTCCAATTGCAGTTATGTTACCTGGGGTAATTGAGTCAACAAATCATGATGAACACAATTCCTAAGTTATTCCTAAAATTGAGTGTTTTTTCATATCATATTTTATTATTTATTTTACTTTGTTTTTGAATCACAAAAATCCTCTCTCACCCCCCCCCCTCCCATTTAGACATTTTAGTTATTTAT